>QNGE01000150.1:174054-190553 GCA_008508345.1 Paragonimus westermani
TCCCTTCCCGTCCCCTTCTTTTTCCTTCTCTCTTTCTATATAGGGTTTGCTTTTTCTTCATGGTTGTGTGGCAGTTAATCGTTAGTGTGAACCACTGATGTATTGCTGTCTATGATGATGATGATGATGATGAACCTTTCGAATGTGCGCCGTGTTCCCACATCCTGTGTGTAACGTATCTCGAGCGGGACACTTCGTTTGTCATGCCGGCATAAGAGGCTTTTTCCGGCCGATGAAATGTAGGCGGTCACGTCAACCTTTCCGGCAGGGCTATGTGAATTTTCTGATGCTTCTGTTGTAGCTTTGTAGGAGTTATTGAGAGCAAACTATTATAATAGGGACTGTTGTTTGCTAGTTCATGCTCTCTAGCGAAATCAAAATCTGCCTGATAGTTCAACACTTTGTAGTCCATTAGTCCCTGTCGGATCTGGCCAGGCAGTAGACCACTTATGAATGCAACTTTGTTTGCATCATTTCGATTCTGCTTGGTTGTAGTGACTTTAGAGTTACGGCGTTTAGCAAACGACCCCAATCATTTGAGCAAGCTGGTCCAGTATTTTTCCATCTTATCTGCAAATCCCTAACAGGCAGCGAGCAAGTATTTCTCTCTTTGACTTCACACTGCTATCGCGTAGCAGAGAAACTGCTTTTTCGTAGGTATCGTTTTCGGAGGTATGTTCCTAGACCTAGGATAAGGTATGGTTGATCAAGGTGGTCAGTTTGTTAGAGTTAAGATTACCAGTGGATGAATGACGTTGTTGGACATGCAGCACCAGTGGACCCTTTCCTTATTAACGTCAACTGCGTTGAGGTCGACTTCAAACCTCTTGGACGAAGAATTTGTTTCATCACAGTTTTCAGATAAATACATCATTGCAAACAGTCAAAATGAGCCGTGCAAAAGAACGATTCCTTGTCAAAAGTAGAAGGACGAGAAACCCGTAAAATAGGCTTTATTCACTTAACAGGTGGTGTGTGATAGTTCAGATTGAAAACTTAAGCGAATTAACACATCAAAGCAGAACCAAATACAGCCGTATATTATGACGGTACCTACACAGCTCCAGCCGTAGGCGATATAGTAGCACTAACTTATTAGAACTGATTGTAAAGTTTTACCATACATATCTTATGCTCCTGTCGATAGAGTGACAACTTGTTTTTTATTCCAGCATACATTGTTCCTCGTGACCATGATGATTACAAAAATTTGTGGAATTGGAGCTGGTTATGTTGGAGGGTCAACCTTATCCGTGATCGCGAAATACTGCCCTGAAATTCAGGTCACAATTGTTGATATCTCTCAAAAGTTGATTGATCAGTGGAATTCGGATGTATTGCCTATTTACGAAGTACGTTTCTGTTTCTACTTTTGATAGTACGATTCAAGTTGTTTCCTTTTTACAAAGGGATTGCCTTTAATCTTCTTTTGCAATAAAACTGATCCTGCTGGCCTCAGTGTTGTTGAATTGCGTTCTTTTATGATATATTTTTCATCACAACTATCACCACGTACATTTCGGTAATGGTTCATACTCCTGTTCGGCCGCCATATAGCCGTGGGAACTAGATTGAGTTCGAATTTGACATGAGGTGAATGGGTAAGACCTAGATCATGAAACCCTTATGTGCTAGCGATTCGTTGCGGTGTCGCCCATTTATTCTATCTATTCTGGACAACGTTAAAAATAAATTCGGCACTTGGTTACTCATACTCTTCGAGGTTGAATTAGTAAATAATCTTGTTCACTTCACCTATTGCTGTCTTCAAGGTTCCGTAGTCGCAAACGAGCTCAGTACTGGGTCACGCATTAGTCGATGCTTATATAGCCCACTCCCCGAAGAACTTGAGTTGAAGAAAGTGTGGTTAACCAAAGTCTTACGTGATATTGAAATGCTGTGAATGCAAGCAATCTGTCAGCCCATAGTTTGAGATTTCTTATTTCGAAGGCTTGTGTTATAGATTGGTATCATTACACTATACAACAAATCCAATATTATTGTAGCCCGGTCTGGATGAAATAGTACACAAAGTTCGTGGGAAGAATTTATTTTTCTCCACTGATGTTGATAATGCAATCGACCAAGCGGAGATGATCTTTATTTCGGTGGACACTCCTACGAAAAAATATGGAATGGGTCAAGTAAGTATCTAAGCCCATTACCTTGTATGTGTCGTTGTACGTGACGTTAAATTAAGCAACCTCTTCGGCTTTAATTATTTTTTATTGCATGTGATATGCCAGCTTCCACTACATAAACACTCAGCGTCCAGGTGCTTTTTACAGTAGATACCGTTAGTGAAAAGGAAGGTAATATCAGTGACTTCATGCTGTTTGTTCATATGCACATCGTTGACTATCTTCCCAGTGTACCATGTGCCATTAGTCACGTGCGTACAATAACCCACCATTGTAAAGTATGCCATGACACTTATTTTAACACTTCCTTACTTCGTTCACAAAGAGCAGTCTGGTGACTTTTATGCATTTGTTATGTATTCCTTGTTTGAGAGGTCCTTCCAAGTGACTGTTGTCGACTCCCATAAGCAATACATAACAGCCTCTTCTAATACCTTCCATTGATGAGGGTGATCTTTTCGTTTCGGGATAAAGTCACGCCTATCTTTCCCGTGTGCAGAGAATAAAAAACATCACAACGTTGACAGCCTAAACAACTTGCTTTCCAGCTTCTCCACTCCCATTTGCTGTCCGATTCACTGTTTGCTGTGACTCTTTGCTCGTCAGTAACACTTAGATATTACATATCAACGTCAACTATTTTTGCCCCATTTTTAAAGCAGTTGAATATTGGTTCAGGTGACGTAAACTGAGTCAAATATTCCAGGTGTAGGAAGGTGCGAAAGTAATGGAATCGGAGATATTTTTGTGCATCCTAATAGCATTCCACATTTTATCCACTGTGCCGAAACTCAACACGTTCATAGTCGTTCATGAGAGCAAACGTGTAGTGGTCAAGAATGAGTTACTGAATAGCCCAAGTAAATGCAAGCGTACCTCACTAGGCTATCGATGACAACAAATTGAACGAATGCAACGACATGGTTACAGGGGTTCCAGCAAGATACGGTAATCAAAGGGTTTGACTCGTTGAAAGTGTTCAAGGTGACCACCAGAATAGTCCAACTTACCAATTTCCAGGAAGCATGGATATGACTGAGTTACCATGGGCTGCTGAAGCGCGATTGAAGTTGAGGTGTTCGTAGTACGTAATACGGTAGAGCTAAAACAGTGGGTGGAAGATCCGTGTGGTATGGTCAGGCGACTACGCAACAGAGATATGAGCAGATCGGTGTACAGAAATTTCGTATTGTATCGCAAGGTCATTTTAATCAACTTGCGCAACATGCAGAGGTGATGAAGAAACGTTGTTGTACAACAGTGAAGCATCGTTAGTAAACAAAAATAAGAAAAACTACAAATTTCCGTTTGTTGAATTTGTTTTGTTATGTTTCCAGATAACAAACCCATCAATTTGCCTGCACAATTCATGGTACTGTTCCTCGAACTATTTTCTATACTCCCACGGTTTACTAAATTTTTATGTAGATTAGGTGGATGCTTTCATAACGCATGATGAACCCTAGGATATGTGAAGTTTAGAATGGTCCTTAGGCTGGTCCTCTGCGAATGAAACGCTACTGTAGTTCGTTCTATGTTAAACGTTAGAACGCAGTAATGTTTCTACCTGTTTAAAATGTGACCATTACTTGACGGGTTAGATGAACTCATGTGACGTTGAATAACATGTGGAGAACACAAGGTTCTTAAAATAAATTCATTTCGTACACCCTTTATTCCAGAACATGTAACAGCTGAACATAAAACAGACGAACGATTGGCTGTAAAACGAAGGAATAATTCACCAGTACAGCAAGAAAGCAAACGGTACGGGATGTAAACATTTCGATTTATCTCAGTCGCATACTGAATGCAAACGGAATATGTAACAAGGGTGCATGCGACAATAGTTGAACAACGAACTTTTTATCAAAAGACCGCTATCATGCGAGGTGGATGGTGTGAACCGTCAATTTTCGCGTACACAACACTGGTTGTCTTTGTTTGGTCGGCGCAGCTTCACTGGTGACCAGAATTTTGGGGTTTAAATGCCGCAGCAACACAGCGAACGAACTGGTTGGTTCGACGTTGTGACCTGTCCACAGGATGTCCGTTCGCTCGGCAAACTAAATTAACCATTTTGGGAGATGTTCGACCATTCGTTGACGCAAGCACGGAATAATTACCAGTGTTTTTGTAAAACTCGTTTTATTACGGCTATAAAAACTGAAATCGACGTCACTTCCATATCATTTTTGGGCGCACTGTTGAAAATTGAGATTGAGATGGAAGATTAGCAAACCCTTAGCGAATTTGAGTAAGTTAATGCTGTTGCAGATCGCGTTACTGAAAATCGGGACATCCATGTCGAACACTAATTACCGAGGAGAACGCTGGAGATAACCACCCATAAATGCCCAGCCTGCACTCAGAGTGGACGTACAACGACGTTGCTCAGTTGACTAATTCACTAATACTCATTTGCGGTAGAGACAGCTCCACTGAGCATAACGAGTAACTGAACCAAAGGTGGCATTTGCGTCGGAAAACAATAGTGTGACTGTTGACTGAGGAAATGAGTGTTTGTCTCAAGGTGAAACTATGATGGATGCCCTCGCGACTAGGCGAAAATCTTGCTTACTCTTCTGTTGTCCGACTCCTTCTCTGTTTTAGAGGCCAGTGTCTTTTAAGAACCTATTGGATACTGTAGAGACGGGGCTAACATCTTTGCAATTATTAATACCTGATGTCCTGGTGGTTTTTTGACAACGGAAACGACTGTTGGCGAATACTAGCTATGAGATAGACACCTGTTCGGTTTCCCATATGGAACGGAGTAGTGTGGTCAGTTCACACTTTGTTTGTCGAATGTCGTAGCTAACCGCACGTTGTCCCCTGTCCACAGGCGAGCTGGTTAGTTGGGGCTAGTTTTACTGTTCCTCAAAGTGTTCAGCTCATGTATCAAGTTGGGTGTGAATTCGTGATCCATCTTTCCACCGTATTGTTTCACTAGAACTTTGTGGACGGTCAGCGCAACGATGAATGAGTGAATCGGCCGCCGGGTATCTTCTGATAAACTGCTACCTCCATCTCCTCGGTTCAGTCGGCCGAGTAACCGTGAGGATGTTTTCGTAGAGTTTTTGTTCGTTTGTGTTTTAGTGTGAGGTGGTCTCTCTGTCGTATTCGAGGATAGTTGAGATGAGTGGACGTTTGTTCGTAGGTGCTGTTGAGTTATCAGAAGTTGTCATGTGCGGTACTTGCGTTGGTCCGTTGTTAGGGATCTGTTTGCAAGACATTTACATAGTTATTGCTGGTTTCGTGCAGTGCTCGTTTGATTCGCTCCACTGTTATGACCAGTGCAATCTTGTATTCGTTTTGTGTAGCCTTGTCGCTTAGTTTTCAACTGAGTACTTTGTGTTTGGGAGCAGACGATCTCTGAACAAGGGATGTGTTGGGGATGTTAAATGCCCCAAAAACTGTCCGATTCACCTGTAGTGAAGATTTATTACTTTTGGAAATTTGGCTTTCTCTTCTTCGCGCCGATTAACATAATGGACACTGGTTTATGACCTAGAACGCTGTTTATGTGCTCCATTGAACAGTGTTCATAAGGTCGTCTGATGATTTATAAATACGCAAGAGCTCCGCTTGTAATTTGTCTTCGGACTGAGACGGTAAAAGCTTTCTTTCTGGAGACCAGTGTTTTTCCTTCATAGTCAGCTTTGGTATGAGCTCTTCGGAGTTACTACAGCGTGTATGGTATTATTGCGTCGTAGGGATCATTACGACTCCATTGTATTCGCTCGGTCGTTCGGCAATATAAAATCTTCTTAGATATCGTTGCAGCCCAATTGTATTCGTTCGGTCATTCTGAGATGTAACATTTTTGGCGACGGACATGGTATGTTGAACCACATGAACTTCGGTACCACGTTGGTCCCCAGGCTTACCAGAATGGTTTCACGCTTCAAGTTTACCATTCGTTGGTACTTTGCAGCCATGTCGTTCAAGGTAATATTAGGAGATAAAACGAAGCTAGTACGACTAACGGCATGATGTGAGTCCATGTCGTTGTTGTTATTGCAGAATGGGCGATAATTCTTAATGTGGTGGCGGAACCGATAGTTGACGGCACTGTGGTTGTTTTGCGTCGATGTTTGATTAGCGTTGTATGGCTTTCCTTAGACGTCTCACCGTCTTCTGTGCTTAGCCCCTTCCTCTCGTCATTGGTGATCAGATTGCTAGATTATGTAAGTAGGACGCAGGTACTGTCCATTATTTCCAGTTGAGATCCCCGTTGTTGAGACTTACTAGACAGGCCGAACCCTTGGTTCATCAAACCTGCTAGTCGACAGTTTAGATTTCTGATAGTTTACCGGTGATTTGGTTATAGTTGAATGTCATCCACATTTATTCACAAGTCTCACATTCAGATAGACTTATGCGCAACCGGTTTCGAAGGGCGCTTTTCTCTGGCAACCACGGTGAACTGTGCATCGTTGATATCTCATTAGGCCATACTTAATCATCATATGTCTCGAAAGGAGACATAACAACTGTCCTGTTGACCCTGACAGTTGACATCATGACTGAAATTTCTCTGTGTTTATCCCACAGAAATTTGCTGAGTAATATTTAGATTGAGGAAATTCTGGCTGGCTTAAGTTGGGCACTACGCAGTTGATCGTAGCTTCCTCAACTCCATGGTCCTTTCAGCCGACCGCTGTCGTACTGAAACACTGTACTGTAGTTTAGCATTTATTGGAGCTCGTCGGTACTTGATACTCATGTTACGACCCACCAATCTGGTCACACGACCATGTTGATCACTGTGTCAATGATCACACATTAGGTACGACATAATAATCATATGCAACCGTTCGAATTTACGTTACATTTACCTCGGTTATCCTAGCTATGCTGAGACGAGTTTTCGAAAACCACTGTCTATCAGTTAATCTTCCGGTTTTCATATTCTCAAGTTTTAAACTTTTGTGATTGGAAAGTGTATGGACGAGTTTTGTCTCATGTACTTCGTGTTCTCTCTACGTCATACAGCATTTTAAAAGAATCAATCTCTTTCACATTGTGAAAAATTTACACCATTGACCATTTGGAGGCTTTTGTTTTTCGACCACGCAGACTGTTACAGCTGGTGAAATTACAATTTTTTATGCTTCCCAGCTTTTGTTTTTTTCTCTGTCCGAACTTCTGCAATTCTTCATACTTATTTGGAGTAGATTTTCCAAATCCACCTCGAAATGAACGTTGTTGGCGTCATGACCTAATTTATCAACTGGGTGACCTCGTCACGCCTACATTATATCGCTACTCAGTGGTTTGTAGATGTTTAAGACGATCGTTTGACTGTTTTATTGTCTCGTTGCTTCCGCGAATTTTTCTTGTCATGTAATGGATACATCTTTCGTTTCTTAAATTAGGGTCGAGCCCCAAATATGACCAATTTGGAAGCCGCTGCTCGACGAGTGGCTAAATTGAGCCGAGGTCCTAAGGTGGTGGTTGAGAAAAGCACAGTGCCAGTCAAAGCGTCTGAAACAATCACACGAATTCTGAACTCCTCCAGTCCCAGAGAACGTTGTGCATGGAGTGCGGACGATTTTAAACCACAGGTATATCTGAAGCCCAGTGCATTTTTAATCATTTTTTGTACCTCGACTCAAATAGCACATTACTAATTCCGAAAGCAATGCTTTCGTTACTACAGTCAACATTATGCTTCAAAGTGTGGTTTGTCCTCATTGATGTACTTTCTCTCATTCACAGACAGTTGGCATGTCCATTATATACAGCACTTTAGGGAACATAAGACATCATAATGTTGCTTATCTGGTCTCTGTTACGTTTTGTTTTTGGGAAAGGTTAACGGTTCCTTTTATGGGCAAACAAAGCCTATTCTGATGTGTCATCATGTGTGGTTGTAGGTGTTATCTGGCGTCTATCTGCTGTTGTTACTCACGTTTAACCACAGAGGGTGCCAACATAGCGTGTCTTATTCTGGTCCGTTAGAGCCAAGAATTCGCTTTGCGTACCCTGGAAGGTGGTGAGGGTAGTGTAACCGAGACATGAATTTCAGGTGTGAGACATACATACTACCACCTATCTAGCTACCCGGTCAAGAAAATCAGAACAGTGGTGATTTGAGCGGCACTAATTAATCCCAATTTATTAGAAAAACAATACCCTTTTTGCAGAAAACTGACAGTGTTTACATTACTGAATGCTGTTGGGCAATAATGTTTTGATTGGCCCGTTCTTTATTACGTTCCATGAACTTGACCCAAGCAGTCCGACACGATTGTGCGCTAGGTCTGACTAATTGATTTTCTTCTCGTCAGGAAACAGCTCCAGTCCAATATCATTACGCACACTTCAACTGGTAATATCTTGCTGACATTCAGGTCTCACACCACGTCAAGGTTATCTTGATTTTCAAGCTCATTGACAACCCAGGCTAGCACCACGATAGTGTGCTTCAAGTTTTCTCCTATAGTCATCTGTTAATAACAGATGAAGAGGAGTGTTCCGGGTTAAACGTGCTTTAACATTGGGGGAATATTGTTGGCACTTCGGACTACTCAGTTAGTGTTGCAGCTTCAGGAAATAACCTGTGTGACATATTCGTGCTCCTCTTGGGAATGTATCTTAGAAGATGAGATATCTAATGTTCCGTCTTATAGGTTATTGGAATAGCTCTTGTGACATACAGGGAATGCCCCATTGTCTTTTTAAACAAAGCATACAAGGTGGGGTGAAACATGCGCTTTTTTTACTATATATTGTCTCAGTCACGTGATGTCCTATAGAAGGAGCAGTTGATGTGCTTGACTATTTAACCCGATTTGAGTACATACCCGTAAATTACACCTCAAAGGAAAACTTCATGACCAGCAGACTTTAAGCAAGAGAGTTGACATTCTATGGATTATTGAAACCTTCATCATCATCAAAACACAGCTGGGAGACAGTTGGAGATTTTCTGAAATGATCGTTTCTAATTTTCGTTCATGCACGCTGGCAGTGAGCCTTTCATCTCCTACAAATTAATCAGCACTCGCTGAGCTACCATGTGCATCACTTCATGTGTAGACGAGTTAAATAGAAGCCGTTTTGACCCCGCGATGCCTTCTCTTCTCAGTAATACTGCCCATTCTTCGCTACGTTTTCGTATCGTCCTCGTATAATAGTGCTTGACAAATTATAAGAACCCAGAATGTAGTTGAGGTTCAGTAATGTCGTCGACAAAATACGCGCATATGCTGCAATTGCAATTCGCCAGAAATTTTATAAGTGCGTTCTGGAGGTCGCGACTTTTCATTTAGAGACCATTGCATGTTACAGATGTGCAGTTTAGCCAATGTGGAGTGGACATCTTTAACGGATGTTGAACCGAGATGACGAGGGGCAGGAAATGTTTTCGACAGCACGACATACAAGGTGTTTTCCGATTTTTTCTTGAAGACTGTTGATGTTGAGGAACTAGTGCATCTTGCGGTCTAAAGCGGTTGAACAACAAAACAAACGGATGTATGTGAGGTGGGTCTTGATGTCTGCACAGTTGTGCTTACTACTTCACTTAGTTTTGCGACAATTGTCCTAATCATTGTGTGTCTCATTGGATATCGGCCGAAGTGTATCGTTTGTCTTGAATGAAATGTTGAATTTGGGATTGACAACTTTTTCGCTGATAGTTTGAAAGATTTTCTCAAATAACAAAACACAAACCACTTCACTTGATGACAATGCCGTTACCTCGTTTTAAACACCATTAGTATACTGAATGATATCATTTTTCTCCCAGATATTATATGCTAATATGCCAATGATCTAGTGTTCTATGATCCCAACACCGGCATTCCTAACGTTTGGTTTTCAGGATGCTAATTATCTTTTTTTCGGCTAACCTGAGTATATTGTCAACTTTCCCCGGTGCAAGCAAGTGGTTTTGAGCCTCTGGAAAGGCAGAAAGGTATTTCCGACTACAGCCTGCTTGTACTTGGTGTTCGTCCACTTACATGAGTGGAATGCTTCAGATATTCCAGAGTTATCGCTTCTAATTTGTGTTTACTTTCCAATGTCATTGATGCTGCAGTGTCCGCTATCATGTGAAATCTCTTGAATGTGTTATCTTTATTGATTGTTTTCTGTTTTTGGCCGTATTTTCCATTGTGTTCACGACCGCTCCGCAATCTTATTGCTCCTTGTTCACCGACCACCGATAGGAGACATCAAAATCTGCCGCTTCTATGTGCGTTGGTAGTGTTGGAGTCACTGTTTTCCCGAACACTCCGAAGTCCATCGTTGTAGGATTGTTGACGAAGTGGTCGTTCTTTGACATTTGCAAAGTGGTCGCTGTGGTTCTTATAAAGAAGAGTTTCTAAAAGAGACACTGTACTATCACAGTGCACTCATGTTTCATCTGATCTCATAATTGCTCTAGTGCTTTTCAGTTTTGAACACATATTAGGGGGTTTGTTTGTCGACATTTCATGACACCGCCCGTCTGTTGTTTCCTGTTTTGTCACCACGTTCTTCCGCGCTTGCGGTTTGATGGGGAACTTTCCTGTTTCATGTTGTACATCTGTTTTTTATACCAAATTTCGACCAGTTTCTCATTCCGTTCCTTCTAGCCAGTGTATGCATCGTTTTTATAATCGGTCTCATGGTGTTTCAATTTATTGTATTCTTATTTCTATTATCGTATTCTTTGGCCGACTGGTGACGCACACTTATTCATCGTTAGCCACAGGAGGTTAGGGAGAATTTCCTTCGTGCCTACAACCATTAGGCTATCCTCCGCTGATGGATCGGAGCACTGCAAACGACCGCAAACGATTCATTCGAGCTGACTTAGTAGCTTGTGTCCGTTGGGTTAATGACAACGGTACGTATGCGACCGAATTACGTTCATCGGGGGGACAATTGGTTTCTTCCTCCCTGTCCCTGTTCAACATTTCCTAATTTGCCATATATATTTTCAAGGATGACTCTGTTTGACTGGCTGTTTGTTTGTTGTATGTTGGTCAGGAATTTGAATCATCTTCCGTTTACGTAATTCATGCGCACTGATCGCATTCTCTCCTTGAGGTAGCGCAATCGGTTCTCTATGTAAGTGGTACAAGGCTATTGAAACGTGTGCATCATCGACTTCTCGTCTATTTGTGATAAAGAGAGCTTTGGTACACTGATTAACTGTACGTCTACAGAGTGAAAACCCGTGTTGGGTTCATGCTGTGATGTACGTGTGGTGGTTGAGCTTACTTGTTTAAACATGTCAGGTGTAACTCTTATGTGGAGGGCTATCGACGATGATCTTGCAACATATTAGGTGAAGGGCGCAAAATGTTTTTATTCGGAACTCCACCCTAGCTTCCTGACGTTGGTCCGCTTGCTCAAGCACTGATGCATTTTGACGTATAAACGCCCCGCTGGTTGTTGATAAGAGATCGGTTCGTAACACACAAGCTGTATGTCCGAATCTCTTTCAGAGTGTTTATTTCCGGTGTGACATCCATAAAAGGGCAAAGCAGATCGTAACACTGCGGGTATCGCAATCGGTGGGTAAATTCCTTCGGGTGCGATTTATAAGATAGGGTTTTCTTTGATAGTTGGGTTGTTCTATTAAAAGTTTTATCCATTTGATATCAACTGCTTGAACGCCTGGATGACTAGTTGCCATTCGGATAGAATCTTCGGCCCGTAACTTCAGGAATTGCCGGTCCGATCTCCACTCAGTCTATCCACCTAATGAATTCAGATACGGATGCGATCGGTCATTTCCGTTTGAGGGTGAGCATCGTAACCTAGTACAATAATCTTTTCGAACTGCTCTGGCCGTTGCCATTTAGGACTTGTAACTAGGTTCAGACAAGTTGCGGAACACTTACTTGAGCGGCAGACCTTTCAAAATTTCTGGTTTGACATTTATTTTACCGGAGAGTCTTTTTCATGTGCTGTGTTGCGTCAAATGCACCACTCCTTCAAGAATCATATTGTTTATTGTTTGAAATTTATGACGGGCAGCTTTCGGAATCGGTGGTTCTATCGAATCCGGAATTTCTGGCCGAAGGCACGGCTGTGAAAAATTTGGAAGAACCAGATCGTGTGCTTATCGGTGGAGATGAACAATCGGAATCCGGTCGGCGAGCAATCGAAATGCTTCGCAATATCTATCTGCATTGGGTGCCAGCCGAACGTATTCTTATTATGTCCACGTGGTCTTCGGAGTTATCCAAATTAGTAAGTTTCGCTGAGTAAGTTTTATCTGGCGGTCACCGTGAACGGTGAATTGTTTGTGAAACTTTCGTGTATAATTTAATTATGCAGTTTCCAATGTGTAATGCATCTTAATTTGTTCCGATTTCGAGAATAACTTGAAACTTTTGCTGTCATATTGTAAAGAAATACGTACAGGCTGTTGTTTGAACCTCTCAGTTGGTTGCTGTGATATGTTCAAATGTAAAATATGTTGCACGTGCGCACTTTGTCTGTGTGTAATACCCACCAAGCATCAGTAGGTACTATTCATGTGCTTGTTCCGTTGCCATGGTGAGTATCTGTGATAAATTCAGTACTGTCGATCCTCGCCTAGTTACTACATATACAACAGTATCGAAAATATCCTTTCTTACGATCATCTATTTTTTCGTGTAAACCTAGCAACCGTTTCTAAGTTGATTTTTCTATTAAATCAGTTTTGACTCAATGGTGTGTTTGGCAGTTATCACGTTAAGATTGAAGCTCTTAGGTATGAAATGTTATTGGATGCTGTTATTCACTAACGTGCTTGTCATCAACGGTCCTTACTATGCGTTTGCTCTATGAAGTGGCTATTATTGCGAAGCACTGTTCGTCTTTCTGGATGGGCCTACGTGAAACGTAAGTTGGTCGTTCCCTAGTCGACTTTCAGCGAAGCGGTCAAAGCACTTGACACGTTTAACTTTTCATTGGATAAATTTCTGTGTTATCGATTGCTCAATGCAAAACAGGAGGTTAGGAGCCAGAAAGTACGGGTCAGTGACGGATCTGGATATACCGTGACAGGACTAATTCGTTCTTCCAGCCCTAAACGGTCCCTCACTTGGTCAGACGGCACTGCAACTCGAACCGCCGTGTTCTGGAAAACGTGTTATCAAAAAAATAGAGGTACAACCGTTTTACAGAAAGTGAGATTGAACAGAAACAGTGGATGCAAACGCTTCACTGGCTAAAACACGCTGTCATATCTGATACTGTTTCCAACCACCACTTTGTATCCTTACGAGATCTCCAGCAGATCAAACGACACATGCTTCAGATTTTATGACCGCTTCGTTTCCCGTTCATCGTGTTTTCATCCAGCAGGCCCTGATTTCACTGGTTCATGCACGGTGAAGCAAACGCAAAGGTGGTATACACAGTATATGACCCAACCATCTAATCTTCTGATCGCCTATCTGAGAAGTCTGGGAACACGCACCGGCGAACGGCTATGTCTCTCGGAGGGTCATTTCAGCATCCTTGACAGAGGCAACACTTGTAACACGCCGCAATTTGTTTGCCTCTTCACCACCAACAATCTGTTTTCCCAGTGGTCTTCAACGTCAACCCGACTCTCTGTAATAAAGGAGACTGTGATGGAAGCTTCCCAGTCTTGACTGTACATTTTGAATTTGCGAGGAGCATTCCCTGCGGACTGGCCCGATCACTGATTTTGTTCTGTAAGGTCCAAATGCCTGAGCGATACCTGATCGTGCGCACACTCTGTCTTCCAATTTTCCGTTGAAAAAAGCTTCCGCCGTAGATCCTTGTAATCCTCAGGTGTACCCTGAATGTCGTACATACCAGTGTTACGCAGGAAGGAGAGTTCGGTCAATATTGGCGAGCGCCACCTTTAGTAGTCGTCCACTAAGACACACTTTCAGAAACTCTTGTCTTGTTTGCATCCGATGGCTTAGCCGGATTCACATATTTCTGTTCACGAAAGTGACAGCTCCAAGAGGTATTACGAGCAATCAAACCAGAAAGGGCCTTCATACTAACCAAATTCACCACGAATATTGGCTGCCCCTAGGGATATCGATGCTGTGGACTATCGGCACCACTGAAGTAACAAGCAGGCCTGTCTGAACATAAAGAGGTGGACACGATCATATCAGCACAACTGCCTCAGCGTGCTTCATCATTCGGAACTTGCCGGTTACGTTAACGATTGTGCACGATTTTTGTGTGATCGCTGATCTAGATGGTTCATTTATGGGTTACCATATGCATGGTAACCTGTACTTGCATCACATCCTGTGTTACCCACGCCAGATTGTGTTGCATAGTCCGAAACTTCAGCTGTGGCTTCGTCATGTCATTGCATTGTACTCAGTTCGGTAGCTATATGAAAACCACCAAATAATTAGATCCGTTTTCGACCATTCACTATCAGGTCAGTACAATTATATAGGATATTTCAATGGATATAACAGACTGAGTCATCCAGTTGGCCGGCATAAAAGGACAAATCACACACCCCTCTCAACATCCATCGCGTCACTCTAGACACGGGATATGTGGATGTGGTTGAGTTGTTCTAAAGTGTAGTCCGAAGTAAGCTCCCAACTGGGTAACCTGGTTACAAATATTTTCAAATTGAATCTCAACTTCCACTAGATCTTCACTGCGTCGGACGGAACAAAATTTTGTCCCTAGTGGTGATACTTCAGCCAACGCGGTATAAGTCGACGAGAAGCCTCGATCAAGGTTTTTGGCCATCCCACAAATCTATGTCCATAACCTATCAAAATTCAGCTTTGGACCAGGTTAACTGCAGTGCACCATGATTTCAGCTAAACGACGCGACTCGATAACCACAGTGGAGAAGGCGGTTTTCATTCACTTGCCTTCCAGAGAGAGTCAGTTGCAGGCTTTATCAGACTCATATGAACATTCCCGACGAAGTCACACAGCTGGTTAACTACATCAATCTTGTTGACCTTGGGCCTTAGAGGTAAACTTGCTGTCTTCGACCAATCCCTGCTGATGTACTTGTTCTCCTGCTGTTGTGCAGCAGCGTACGTTGGCTGTACGGCTGAACGTTTATCCAAACGGATCAAAGAATATCACCCAGCCTGGCTTGGAACCGAGGTGATGAAATCTTTCAGCAACGCAATCGTAACACATCTAGTTGATACAAACCATCGTGTGGACCCACGGCGGACTTTCCGTATTGCATACGGATTTCCAGTTAGTCAACCCCAAGTGACCAGATGGCGGATGTCAGCAACCGCCGAAGCGATCACTGTCCGGATACGGAATCCTGCTTTTTGTTCACACAAACGGTTTGTTCAAGCCATACAGTTGCCATGGCGAAAAGTAGCAGCGGATGCTTTCTTACGTGTGTGCACCACTTCCTTGGTTTTGAATAGTACACTCTCACTCACGTCCACACCGACAATTGGCTCCTCTCACTGCGAACAAACCCACCCCGTGTCTAGATTGACGATAGATGAACATTGAGAAGTGTGTATATTTAGTTCCGTTGTTCTGGTCAGTTAGACGACTCAGTCTGTTTATGCTCATTAGCACATCCTATTTAAATTGTATTGACCTAATGAAAAACGTGTTTCTCACGTTGCTTATTCTATGACTAAGTGAAAATCTCCGCGAACTATGAGAGTTGGCAGACGAATAATATTTGTTTTATAACAGGCCAAGAGATCCGACCGGTGGTATACGTTAACGGTATAGGTGGTTGTTCTGGCTGATGTAACACCGTGTTCGCATCTTTTTCTTCATTCGACAACTGTAATGGGCTTATGCATCACAACCACTGTATTTTCAATGAGTTCTTCGAAAACATGAGGGCTAGTGAATGTTAATATCCATTTTTCTACAAGAACCCGACCAGTTATTCGCAGTTTACTCTGGTTTGTATCGGAGGTACACATCCCTCTTGCTCTCTGCTGCTGGGTGTTTGTTAAAGCCTGTTGTACAGTGCCTATGCACGAAACCGTTGACGCCTAGCGTTGCTACAAGTGCACCTGCGATAAACTGAACGTTGTACCTATCCATCATTCCCCCGGGTGATGAGGATGTGCAACAGTAGAAGAATGGCGTGTTCAGAATTCAGTCTAATTTTACCGAGTGACTTATCTTCAACCTTTGACGTTTTCGACCCACTCCCTAATGTCTTCACGGCCGTAACGTCGTTCAGTTGACGGATAAGTGAATCCAGTTTTCGAATAATGCCTAACACGACTTCATTGGTGGGCTGTAAAAATTTCTGCCAGTATAGGCACAATAGGATTTCTCATCATACTTCCACCTGCTGGGGATATAACTCTACAGGCGAGAAGCGTAAAATTGTGGTGGATTGCCAGGTCGGGGGTGCGAGTTTTCGAACGCTCGGCCGAATACCTCAACGTGGGGGGG
>QNGE01000150.1:202428-214925 GCA_008508345.1 Paragonimus westermani
GATGATGATGATGATGATGTTATTGCAGAATGGACGATAATTCTTAATGTGGTGGCGGAACCGATAGTTGACGGCACTGTGATTGTTTTGCGTCGGTGTTTGATTAGCGTTGTATGGCTTTCCTTAGACGTCTCACCGTCTTCTGTGCTTAGCCCCTTCCTCTCGTCATTGGTGATCAGATTGCTGTTGTAAGGGATCTGTTTGCTAGACATTTACATGGTTAGTGATGTTTTCGTGCAGTACTCGTTCGATTCGCTCCACCGTTGTGACCTGTGCAATCTTGTATTCGTTTTGTTTTTCTTGTCGCTTAGTTTTCAATTGAGTACTTTGTGTTTGCCAGCAGAATATCTCTGAGCACGGGATAAACGTTGCGTGTACGAGGGACAGCATGATCTGAGTGCAGGTTCTTGTTGTGGAATGAGGGATAGTTCTTAATTTGTTAGCAGAACCAATAGTTGGCGGTGTTGTGGATGTTTTGACTCGATGGTTGAGTAGCGTTGTATGCACTACCCTGGATGCACTGTCCTCCTTATTGCTGAGGTGCCATTCCCGGTGTATAGAACGCTTGCGTTGCTTTCAATTTTCGCAACCGATCGCCACTGTTGGTGTTTGGCACTCGGACGGTAAACGTTCCACTTAGCTGCTCATTATCCAGAGTAAGGCGATGAAGTTGTGTTAACATTACAGGGAAGACGATATCTTCACGACATTTGGCTTTCCTCAAGAGCTGTAAGGCTGCATCTTGGAAGCTGCTCTTCACAGTATCTGTTATCTGTTTGAGGATATACAAAGGTGACAGAAACATTTTTCTGGTCTTTGTCGACCGACTTTAACCGAAGTGCTAAATCGGAGGGTACGTAGAGGCGATCGTCCACTGGGATCTAGTCGTGTAAGCTTTTCTTTAGTTCTTTTGAGGCTCTGTGCAATTCCTCCCTCACAAAGTGCTGCTTCGTCTTCATCAGTGACACTGAGAAAGAACCGCTAATCCACTGTATTAACCAAAAGCTGGTTTATATGAAGCAGTATGCTAGGATTGTAAAAGCGCGTTTCAAAGATACAGCACACATCCCTTCCCAGACTCAGAACAGTATTTGCCAGAGCTCCTGGTGGCTCCATTTGTCTAAGAGAAAGACCATCAAAAGCGTCAGTGTTCACGAGTTGTCTTTATTTGAAGGAAGGGCAATTCGAAGTAAAGGAGAAAGAAAATGAAAATAGATGGTTTGATTTATCTGGGCGACAGTAGTCATGATAATTTACGGCCTTTTATGACACGAAAGGGGTTGACTTGGGAGACCCCGGTCCTAGCCTCTGACGCGATATGTGTAGTTGCAGGAGATAAGATTTTCCGTGGGATCCTGCCCTGAACCAGCGACTCAAAAATCCGAGTTACTTGACATAAGAAGGCTTTCCTTGCCCGATGACGCAATGAATAAGACAGTGATGTCTGATTCTGGTCATTGATGTGCACAGTAAATATATACTGAGGTACAACAGGCTTTTGGATTAAATTGATGGTACTTCAACTGTTTCGGACAATACGCAGGCGGTTCCGTTTTCAAGGCTACCTTTTCTTAACCCGTTCTTCTTTGTTCAGAAAACAGCCACGCCGGAACTATAAAAGTTGCCCTTCTGTGTGCTGGTAGAATCTTACCTTACTGTCTAAGCTCCCCCTCGCGGCTAGTAGTGCGACTTACAACCCTGTGGATGCAGCTGCCTCTTATATACTTGCTGCTGTTGTACCAGTAGGACCCAAGTCATAGTCAGCACACCCTTCTGGATGGGTGCAGTGCACAAGTCTGACTACCGTGTTAAACTACCGGGATAGGTAATGGTTTAATCCATGGGTAATTCTTCCGCGTTTTCCTCTATTTCTTTGTCGAATTGTGAATGCTGATTCACAACGTGCTGACGGAAGTTACGTCCGCCCTCACAATAAGACGTTCTACACTTACTATCGAGGTTTCTCTTATGTTGTGTCCTTCAACGTGTTCCATTGTGTTATTCCAATAAAATGGCGATTGTCTACTCCAACCGACTTTCTAACATCCCCATGCCAACTTTGAACTGCGGTAATTGTTTTGTTTTGCGTCTTCTGTCATGATTACGTGACCCACATTAGGTTCACGTTCGTAGGACAGGACCCCGTTGACTATTGTTCTGTTTGCCAGTCCAACTGGTAAACTCCATGATAGTAATTCTTCGTTCACCGGAATCCTGTCGTTAGCTCAAGATTATGAGTGCGTGACTGATATTTAGATGTATTTCTACGTATTAACTCCGTTGTAGTTGTTCTCCGCTAATGTACACGCTTCAGCAGATGGTTGATTTCTTTGACTATCGAGTATGCCCAGGCAAGCAGTAGAAGTGTATTTGTGTCATGCCTTGCACGAATGATCATATTTTAGTAAATAATCTGTTAATTTGTGTCAAGGTTGCCTTAATTTATGCTAGGATTTTGTAGTAGGTCTTAGTAAAAAAGACAGTATCAAATGTTCACAAACGTGATCTTTAGGAGGTCTTTATCTCAACTAAGAACAACGTGCACATAGTTGCATGCCTACGTAGCTGTTAGCCTTCGTGTCCTGATCACTTTTTTTTATAACAGAAGCTGAGTCTCTAAGTTCATATCTTACCACGAATGGCTTGTACTACACCGCCTGTGGTTTCAGCCACGCAATTAATAATTCATTTGAACTAGAAGGAATGAGACTAATGAGCGTGAGAGCTGGACTCTGTCTCTCTAAAACAGATAGGCTCTCTCAGCTGGAACGCTGGATAGGTACTGGAAGTGTGAAGGAACAAAGCGGAGTAAAGAGCATTTCGTGCGAGAGATATCTCACAGCGGCACGTCTTTTTTACCTCATTATCATCGTCATAGACATCAGTTAATCATACCGATGCCTAACTGCTATGCAACCCTAAAGTAAAAAAATGGCCTCAGCTATCACGTGAAAGGAGAGGGAGGAAAGCGATCGGACCTGTTTACTAAAGGCAGTTATGTTTAAATTTAGCCGTGTTCTATCAAGCTGCCAACAACTTTCAAACACGTAATCGAGCTGTAGTAGTCGATGCGGTGTCCTCAGTGAAGCAGGTTCATGATGGGTTTCCTTGCTCCATTTCCTCGGTAACAGACAACTCAGCCAGAAAGCGACAACATTCACACCACTAAACCGGGTTAGCCACTGCTTCTCCTATCTCATCCATCGCTCGACTGTTTGAGTTCCAAGGGTCCAAGCTCGGAGGCGAACCCTTTGATAATTGACTTCATTTCTCCGTCGTGAACCATCATTTATCCACCACGCACCTTACGCTAGTCTGTCGCAGCGTCAGGAAAAGTGCCGATATTCTTAATGCAAGACCAGGCCATTCAAGTCTGTGCGTACCTGGAGGTTGGGCAAGTGAACTGATTTGACGCTCACTACGAACTATCCTTTTCTTTATCGCACCGCTGCTTACTCATTGATACCACACTAATCCAGTGATCAGACGCCAGTAGCGAAGCCCAAGTATTCTACCGGCGAACCTTGTGCTTTCACTCTAAGCAGCCAAGTCACTCTGTCCTAATTCAACAGTTCCCATAGTGGTCTTACACACAAGACTTAAACTCCAGAGAGTTGCTTCTCTTTCATCAGGCGTGTTTTACGTTGCCGGTTACCTTGGCCGTACGAACTTCGGTTTCACTGCGTATACTTTCAGCACTGTCGATACAGCCTTCCAAACCCAAGAACTGGCCAACAACTTCCACATTTTTCCCGTTATATACGTGTCGGCAAACCGGTAAGTTACTCACTGGATAGGCATTTATATTAACGCCAGAACAGTGAGATCGTTCTTTCAACGACTTCTCCAGCTGCTCGCACAGTTCGACAGAAAGTTGGTCATAATCCCGTAAATAATGCAGCTTTTGCATTGAAAAGTTCACGATTGAATATTTCACTACATAAAATATATATTTCTCATGTAGAAGAGTCGTCTCCATCTAGCTTAGAAATGCACGAAGTTGGTCATTTAAAACAACCTAAGTACCAACATTGAAGACAAGGGGAAGCGACCGGTTCACATTTTTTGACTCATTTTTTTGCCGACAGAAAATTGTAACGTCTTCCTAAACGTAGTTTAGTTTATACTACTTTTGTGTTTTTGAGGTACATGTGCACCTTGTTTCCATCCCCCGTTCGTTTCTGCACTTGGAAACTGGATTAGTTTGGGCATAAAGCCGTTTCCTATAAACCATGCCTATTTGACGTAAACGACCATCCCAAGTAAACTCGGCAAAATCCTGAAATAGAAATTAACAATTTTGTGCACTTTGTGATCATTTGAGAGTGCGGTAATTGTTCTTGTTCGTACGATGCTTATTACTCGCCTCGATACAATCATGGGAACGGTCAGTATTGTTTGCCAGCTTCCCTAGTATACACTCTAAAATAATTGCTCTTCATCCTTGGTCAGACTATTGAAACCAGTGTTCACTACCGAGCTGTCTACTTTTGTTTTGACCACCTGCATGTCAAAAGTGGCTATTGTGCTGCTACTCTAGGGGCAAACTACTTGTGTTCCACGTCGGTAGCTGCTGTTAGTGGAAAGAAAGTTACACCTGTCACTGATAACCCTGTAGCTGACTAGAATTTATTATTCACTATGAGCTGATTGACTTACAAGCAACGTCCATGCGATGAGTAATGCTCTGATCGAAAAATGGAGCTCGCAGTTTCGTGTTTCTCAGTAAACCATCAAGCAATGACCTAATTCAGCTGAAGAAAGCGGAGGCTGTTACGGTTTTACAAATGCATTCTAGCTTACGACGGACCGATCTGCTAATGTACCTTGCTGTGTGTTGCTGTGTATTGTTATTGTATGCCACATTGAAGAAAGTGTCAACATAAGAGGACGTCCGGGTGTTCTGTCAGAACGGGACAAGTGTCTGCTCATTCGAGCCACGTTTAACAAAACTATAAATCTCAACGCCAAAGTCAATATTTTTTTGAAGTAGTTGACGAGAACTCTACAGCAGTTACTACAAGAAAACTCCCATGTTCGTGTGCACAAAGCTAAAGAGGGTCATCACGCAATTAACATCAGTTTCGTTGACGCTCAAAGTACGTCGAATATCATATCAGACACCTGGAGTTATCATTGGCAGGGCGTTCAATGGTACGAACTGATCTACAGGTGATAACTTTTCGGTGATAGCTTGAGGTGTGCTTCAAACAACCAGTTTCAGTGAGCCACCTCTGAAATGAGCACGACCCCAGCGTTTTTCGTGTTGTCTTTAGTAGCAGTAGTCAATTAGGATGAAACAGAATTGTTTGATAAACACACATCTTCCCCTCCCCACTTAGTATACGATGGCTGATATACTATTTTTTGTTTGTGTACTACCAGGCAATTCATTGCAGTTATTTCAGGGTCGAACTCTTAATATAGCTGGTTACACGGTGGTAAAAAAAAATGCACTTCGGTCGCTCCGGGAGATATTTGGATTAGAGGTTCTACTCCCCAAAATTTATCCGTCCGACTCCCATAAAATTTGGAATATTGGTAATAAACCGTATTACACAAAAACAGTATAATAATTAAAACCATGCTATAGACCGTAAACCGCTTTGATGTTCCAGACGGAAGTGTGTCTGAGGGGTGATCTGGTCTCATTAGTAATCGTATGACACTTTGTAACTATTGTTTTCTTGAGTTGTTAGCCCGTACCTTGAAGTTATGTCAGTGGTCATCGTACGCCCATGTAATGTCAAGATAGTTCACTGGTACTACCGTACATGAAAGCATTCAGGGTGACCGGTTCAAACCGCAGTTACGTTGAACTCTCCTGATTCCTTTTGGCTAACCAAACGGTAGTTGGCTCACATGCGGCTCGATACGCCGTAGGGATGTAATCCCTGAGTGGTTGCCTGTCCCTTCAGTCAACGCCTTGAAATTTTTCACACGTGCGTACACTTCTCAATTCAGGTCTACATTAGCGAAAGCTTGAATTTACCGGAAGTGGCATCCTACTGGTACTCGGTTTTACAGTTGAACGAATTTCAACAAAGCCGCTTCTCACGTCGAATCATCTCCAAGTTCAACAATACTCTACAGGGAAAACGAATTGCTGTCTTCGGTTTCACATTCAAAGCAGACACACACGACACTCGGTAAGCGAAAAGCTTACGTTGATTGTCACTTACGGCGTCGAATTTTAAACGATTTAAATTTACCTGTGTGCTGTGATTCACACTAGTACGTCGTTTCGAGTAGCTTTAAACGCTAACCCTTTGCCATTTCCTCGCACCCTTTTAACCATATCTATTTGTACACACTGCCAAAACGGATTTAGAATTTCCCAGCACGAAGTCCGGTAAATGTTCATGGATAGAACGTTGGGCATAGGGAGTTCATTTTGATAAACCGTTTTGATAACTTCAGTAGGTGCTAATCCTCGACTCCGCATTCACGTTCCCAGGTCTGCACTCGTCGTCCGTATCACATTTTACACCACTGGTGGGATCTGAGTTGTGCCCTCTAAATGAGCAACCCGGTTGCCTGGATCCGTGCTTCCATCCATTATCGCTACAGTGAATCAGGTAAGGTGCGTAGATGGAGGTGATACATATGGTGATTCTCGAAAGCATTACAAGCTGACGGAAAGGCCGTACAAGTGTTGTAATCGCGAAAAACGCTTTGCTTGGGAAGTTGTTCATTTCTGAGCATCTACTACAAGGTATACGAAAATGTACAACGACTAACTCGTACAATCTTGTTGCACGATGGACGTTTACTTGGTCTGTTGACAGCAGTGCGTCGACAATTTGTCAACACGTCCTGCACGGTGTTTATACCCGTTTCCCATCGTTGTTTACTCCTGGCTTTGAGAAATGCCCTTCAGTTTCCGGACATTCGACTTGTGACATGCCACTCATTAGCAACGCTGCGCGCTGTACAGCACAGGCATGGACCACATGGTCTGCAAGACGCGGAGGTTACGCACTGACTTTCGAAGTTCGACGGCTAAAGAGACAACTAACAGAGTAGTAAAGTCGGACTACGGTAGTGTTAACGCCAGTTCCGAAACTTTTTCAACTTATTGCCCTCTTTGGGAATGTAACACCGTAGCTTTTCTCACTCGACGCACATCGCGTGAACCCTGAACTCAGAACAGTGACGATTTGGCACATCATTTATTGTAACCCCGTATGTAGGTGCACATATACTGAATGAGCTTTCTGACTGAGGGTCACTCAGCTCTTTTGAAGGTTGTTTGAATTTTTTGGTAAATCCGATTGCTTTCTGCTGAAATAGTTCCCTCCATCATGCACTAACCCAACGTAACCGTTTACTGTCACATCGTGGATTGTATGAAAAATTCTCGTTTGTTTCAGCTGTGATTAACAGCTCACATCTAGGGCGTACACTAAATTTTGCCGACTTACTTTTCATTCGGGGTCTCTCTTCAACTACAGGGACAGCCAAGCCATAAACTTGTGTAATTCTCTCTTAGAAGAAAAAGCAATTGTTGCTATATACGATCCGAAGGCAATTCCACGACAGATCACCAGCGATTTGCTCGTCAATAACCTCCCACAAGTCGGTGAGTGTTTTTTTATTAGAAG
The DNA here is from genome assembly GCA_008508345.1 of Paragonimus westermani. Taxonomy (NCBI): domain Eukaryota; kingdom Metazoa; phylum Platyhelminthes; class Trematoda; order Plagiorchiida; family Troglotrematidae; genus Paragonimus; species Paragonimus westermani. Next base: position 210,033 of record QNGE01000150.1, read on the forward strand.
AGATCTGTAGTCCGGACGGACTGTTTACCTACTGTTTGATGTTATTCCTTTATATGTATATCTTTCCATTTAGATGTTCCGCTGCTTTTTACAAACGCTACTTCACGATAATCCATCGATTATATCTCTGGTCTTATATATGAACAATACCCATGTCTTCCAATCGAACATCTTAAGGAATTGTCGCTGCATTGCACACTCGATTTCCAATTGCAAGTTTACTGTCATTATTATTGATAAATCACTGTTTACTACCGTCGGTTATTCTCTCCGTCCATTTCTAGAGGTCTTTTTCATAACCAAGTTGGAAAACTATACTTTAAAGGGTAGGTGACATATTCACATCATGTGAAGAAGATATTGGAACGGAACAGTTAGTTGTAACACATAATCGTACTTTAAAACTGGTCAATTTCACGTGTGCGGTGGAAAACAAAAATCGCGCACTCCTAGACGTTCTGGCCACGAAAAGAAAGGAATTTGCCTTGCAGCTCAGGATGTATTGGGAAAAAATGGTCAAGATGCTCACGTTCACACTGGTGTGTATGTACGACACAAACGCACTTTGTTTCGTGCACTACGATGTCGTGCAAAAAAAATCTATAAGTAAGATTGTTCGACATTTGATATGGCAGTCATTGGAGACATCTTATGGTGCAACGGCTGTGCTGAAAGATTTCTAACTGGTCACTTAACGAACACCACATTGAAGAAGCCTATCAGATAGGAGGTGCGAACGCTGTTTGTGTACCTACCCTTTAAAGACGATATCACGGATTAATCTTTCTCCGAAACATCAAGCAAAGCATTAGAGAATACATTTATTGTCTCAACCCAGAATTCCTTTTCCTAGTCGACGCATGATTGTTTTGTGTTTTAAGGATTCGTTGCCTTGCTCTACCGGTTCTATGCGACTGCGTCATTCTAGCTATTCCCGTAGAACTAGTTGCATCGATCCTATGAAACCACAAGCTAAGACGGTAACTTTGTTCTAGAGCATCTCGTCCACACTGGAAACTAGTTTTTGTGCATTGAACCATTTAAAGTGTTCCATCACACCCGGTAAACCTCTAAGGGGCGTGCACTTACGTCTGCTTCAGTCGTGTACAGCTGAAATGACGTGTCCATACAAAGTGAGTTTGTGCGAACGCCACCGAAAACGCATCCACCTTAATTCCTTCCATCTGCTTTAATCCCAGTCCTGGTTATTGTGTGCCTTCCGTCTATCTCCTCCCTATCTGATTGCCATTACTGCCCCCACCTAGCTTTCGAAAACCCGATAATAACTGACCTGCCTATGATTATGCACATCGTGTGGCAGCCAATATCTTGTGGTGTGCAAGATCTTCCCAATTACGCATCACTACTTAGTTGTCGCATAGGGCTAGCAACACTATAGTCTGTGAGGTAAAACCAAAGGTGACAGAAGTTTTCCATCAGTAATCATTTTCAAGCCAACATTCCGCCACTGTTTTTCTTCTGTTTGTATAGCTGGGACAAGATTCCGACCGTCAGTCTTCCAATTATAGACCATACTATAATTCACTTGCTCATCTGGCATCGCTAGAGACGGGGTGATGATTACAGGCGAATCAAAACATAGCCTATAGTGCGGAGGCTGCTGACTCAGCTCCCGTCCGCGTCGTCTCTACCTAGAGGGGATAGGTAGGGATTGAGCCGATCGTGGTGATTTCTAATCGTCACATATTCGCAATCCAACTTTTCTGGTGGATATCAGTGAAAACTGGTCACCAAGTGGTTGGTGCCCATGCAACCAATAGGCTTTTGTAAGCTACGAATAATCTTCACTCCATCTATATATACTTATATAAGTCTGTGTTTTTGGGAACTTGCATCCGATCGCGAGTACTCTTCAATCAATGCGCGCTCGTTTGCTCGTCAAACCAGCGAGTTGGCGCAAAGCGTTTGAACAATGCAAGCTGAGTTACACAAAACTTTTAACTCCCCACAGCAGGTTTGCCTCTGCAAGTTGTGTTTATCTCTCGAATTGAGACTTCCGTAACCTACACAATCTGCGGTTAGAAGCTTCAAAAGAGATGATATTTAATCAGGCTTAGTGGCATCAGTATTACCCTTGTGTCACAGCTATTTGCTAGTCTAAAATGATAAGGGGGAGTTCAGCGGTGAAAGCTGCATGGAATGCATCTGACAGACAACTGCCTACTCTCGGTTGAAATTCAGTTGTCTGTTTGCAACCTGCAGGTACTCTGTTGTTGAACCTTTAAATTGAAGACTAAAGGCTCTGCTAGAAACGATTTTTCATTCCTGTTGCTTCTTCCGTCCCTAAATTTGGTCCAGTTTTTGCCTTCAAGGTTTTGTGGCAGTTGCGAGCAGTTATATATTGCCTTTGAGCACCATGGTGATCATGAGTATGAAGGGCAGTAGGTAGTCATATCAGGATATCAACAGCAGATGGTGATAGTGAGTTGGTGCCAGACAGCCACTTAGCCATGTACCAGTTAACACAAAAATTCGCTCTAACCATATGAGAACGACTCACTCAAAGGGTTGCTGACTAAAACAAATGTTACTGGAACTCAACACCAGCAGAAGTTAACCCATGGGAATCGTGCGAACAGGATCAACCAAGCTGTGGACTGCTTACCACTGTATTCATACTGAACAGGTTCGTGCGTTTCCCCAACATCTGACGTTCGGGTTAGAGGGAGCTGTCGTTCCTGAAATTTTGGAAAATATGCCCTTTTCATGTGTGCATTTGTAAATACAAATCACGACCGGTTCTTCGGTAATTTACCTTTCCATTGTTTGATTATTTGCAGTTTACTACAATCTAAGCTGTTCAAATTTTCTTTCTTTTTACTTCGCGAAAACCTCATATTTGCCACTCACCATGTTTATTGTTGGGCTAATTGATAGGCCTGCTGTTATCTGCATGACCAGTCTTGTTTTGCGAACTTACCGTTTGCCAATGTTCCTGTGTAATATTTGAGCGGTGGTGTACGCGTTTGCCGCTTCCATTTATTAGGGACCGATGTTTTGTTCGTATACATGTGCTGGCTATTAGCACTATATAACACACGTTTTTAGCCGGGTAATGCTGAACAAAAAATATCGATCTTCGTCTTTCCATGTTGTATGTCATATTCATCCCAGTTCCTTTCCCGCTAGGATTGAAAAAATCTTAATCGATTCTAGGAGCGATTCAAATCCGTATAGAATCCACTAGAACGACAAAAGAGACCAGTTTGAGTTAGCCCGAGAAATGGGGACCATATGTTCGTCTAGGGTTGCAATCGGCAAGAGGATTTACTCAGACGCAACGGCATTGTGTAACGACGAGAGATTGGAAATCCTTCTAAATGGAACCGCCGTGCGATCTAACCTGGAAGGTACGCAGTTACCATAATGTGAATAGAGACATCATAGAGGAGGTAAAGCCTACCAAGTGGTTTTCATCTCTGACCAAACGGAGCAGAACAAACGTCACAGATAATTCTGGTATCAGATATTTTTCAGTCGGTTACGGCTGGCGTGGAGTCCTCATTCCGGTTCATGTGAGTTCTGATCAAAGCACCGATGATATCCGATTTCCCCCATTCGCTACGGATTGGTACCTTAATGACCTTGATGGCTTGCAGTGAGCTCCTTTATGCGTTTCGCAGTTCTGCCATTGTTTTGACTGCATTCCTATTCTATCCCTTAAACAAAAATACTTAGCTCTTTTTATTTCCGTTTGTTTAGTCGAAAAGCAAGTGATTATTTGCTCAAGTGCTAAGGAGGCAGTTGAAGATGCGTTTGCAATTATTGTGTGCACAGAGTGGAAAGAATTCAAAGTAAGTTTTGTATATTTATGCTTACATTTTATATTTATATATATGTACATTTTACCCTTCTGATATTGGTGACCACAAAAATATTTCAGGAGGGTGAACTGGACGATATTGGATTGTTCCAATCAGGACGCATGACACGGCGTGCAATTTGTCGTTTGCATCAGCCTAACTATGGCCATAGCCTTCGGGAGTATGTATACTACCCATTGAAGAACAACTCATTGGGGTAGAATTGTTACCAAAATTACTTTTTGCTCATCAAAAATCGTGTTAGTATGCTGTGTCTGTATCATCGTGTACTCCCGCCTCATGTTTCCGTGCCTCCTAGCAGTACGGTTAAGCATTGAGTTAAACTATGCGTTTGGTGTAACGCAGCAGGTGCCGGAGTGTTAATCGTTTGGGTTCAAGGTTATCGTGAGCCGAGTGAATCGTTTTTTATGTTGTTGTCTCTGGGTACACATCACCTCGTATTGCACGGTAAGGAGGGGACGCATCAGAGCAGAAATTCTTAAACCTATGCTAATCACAGCAGGTTACTGACTAGCATTCTCTATTGATATTAAGAGCGTTGATCGTTGAGCAGAAAGTGGCTTTACATGCCTGATTAATGGCAGTGAGAGTTCCCTAACTGGCAAAGCTTTGTGACATTCCATGGTATGCCGGTGATGTAAATCAACCTCCACGACATCAGAGACGACGAGTGATTCACCTCGCTCCAAGCATTTGTTTCTCTCGGAATTTTGGATCACAACTTGTTCCGTTCATTTCAGGAGTTTCCTCCATTTGTAGCTCTCTTTCACTCTCATCATCCTATACACTGGCAAACTGTTTAAGCTTATCCGTGCCACTGGTCCCAGGCGACCGTCTGTCAGTGAAGCTATCAGCGAGACAGATGGCACACTCATCTACAATAAGTCCAGAAGGTTAGAGCGGTGGGCGGAACACTTTGAGGGTCAAGTTAACTGGCCTTCTGCTTCTACCTCCTTGCCCCACAAACTTGTAATGTAGTGTCCTGGTCGGTAGACTTGGAACCACCCACTGAGACTGAGGTCCGCAATTGCATTGCGGCTCTCAAGCG
>QNGE01000150.1:224505-272872 GCA_008508345.1 Paragonimus westermani
GAACATAGGCTGTTTTTAGCCAGCACTAGTTTTAGGCATCGTGCACGTCATTGCTATACTTGGCGCCCTCCCTCTCTGAGTCAGACCTGGTCTCAGATAGATCACATAGCTGTTAGTTATAGGTGGCGGGGTTCCATTCAGGACTGTCGTTCTTATTGGAGCACGTACCTAGACTCAGATCATGCGTTGGTACGTTGTCGTTTCGTACTCACTTTTGCCGGAAAACGACCCCACCGACAGCAACGGTTGGCGGTTGAGAAACTGATAATACCGTCGGTAAAGCATAAGTTTCAAACCAGCTTAGAAACCTGCCACAGGAGTTCTCACTCCGATGATCCTGATGGCTGCTGGACCCAGATCACACAGGCCATTCGTGAAGCAGGTACTGTGGCATGCGGCGCGGGGGTACATGGAATGGTCAAACATTGGATCTCGGAGAAATCCCTGGAGTTGTTAGATGCCAGACGGAACATCCCTCCTGGCAGTTCATATAACAAGTGTAGAAGAGATGTCCGTAGGAAACTGAAACGTAGTCTAAAGGCTGATTGTGCGGCTTGGTTATTGTGAATGTTAAGGTGTAGGCACCTCGACGTTGAATGTTTGAATATGGACGTAGTCATTATCAGTAGTTAGGTCCCTTCCCGTCCCCTTCTTTTCCCCTTCTCTCCCTTCCAATTTGGGGTTTGCTTTTTCTTCGCGGTTGTGTGGCAGTTAAGCGTTAGTGTGAACCACTGATGTATTGCGGTCTATGATGATGATGATGTCGAGGTTTACGAAATATCCCTCGTCGAAAGTGGTACATAGCTGAAGCTGATCAAACGAATTTGAATTGAAGTTGATCTTCACTGTTTCATTTACCCAAGCATCCATTTTACTTGATTCCCTACATACTTAAAGAGTGAGTGGTGAACGTTTCCAATCATTTGTTATCCTCTGTAGTGTCAACAGAATGCGACGGTGTCGAACAATCCACCAGATCGTTACAACTATACATGTTCAATAAAATTAAGAGTCGTAAGGAAATTACCATTGGTCTGTATAATATTCCAAGCAAACTGCTTAGGTCACTCAAACAATTAGTTGCTATTGTTTGTGTTGAGTGGTTGGTAGATCCGCTCACAGTTAGGCAACAGGACTTGAGAGTGATGTCAATAATGTGACCTCTGGCCACGGCAGTTGCATAGTTTGTACGAACTTCTTTGTAAAACAACGAATGTTTTGGGCGCTCTCATAGTTAATTGCTTGGCAGAGAGTGAGAAGTCTCCACTTTAATTCTCATTTATTACCCATCTATTACATGACGTATGTTAACAATAATTATGTGGGTAGATAATTTTCACATTGCTCCCATTGAATGATAAGCAATGTTCCATAATTATTCAATCTGTTTGTTAACGCTGGTCAAACAGAACTAGAAATTTGCTCTTCTAGGTTGAGTTATTCGTGTAGCATCTACTTGTCAGGAAGTAGCGATAATCTGTGACTCATGTTATCATGACAGTCTCCGTACGAAGTTGTATTCTAATGTTTAGATGGCATCTGTTTTCTCTTGCTGATAATCCATGCACGTCTACTTGACAAACTCGACCAACTAGACAACCGAGCAGCGTGAGAGGCTGATAAATCGGCTAACATGACTTCCATTTTTCCGTGTCATACTCCGCTCACTTTGTCCCTTGGGAATAATAGGTCATGGGTCTGGAATTGTGACTTATAATAGCCAGGATTCACTCATACGTGATTGTAGATTTTGTAATTAAGTAGAATGTTTGAAGAGAGCGCAGTGTTTGTTGGGCCCCGTTGGAGGTCCGTCGGTGTCTATTTCGAAAGCAGAACGCTGCTGATGGATTCAGCTATTTCATTATCTGAGCCATGTTCTTAAAATACCCAATGCCTCTCCAGTAATTGAACGGAACATGTGTAGTACGCGGGATCTCATCGGTCCAGTGAATTTTGTCTGTAGCCTAACAACCTACAGTCATATCCGTAAGTGGGCAAGGCATGCGGGGTAGGTCACTGTCAAGCGGAACGCGATTCATTCGACAGTACATGCGTGCTCCCCCCTCTCTGTTATGATCTTAATAGGCTTCAGGCTGATACAAATTGGCTGGACTGGATGCGCGTTCCGATCACTTGAGCGCTCCTTCCTCCGCATTAGTACCAGCAGATTTCCCCTGCATCTAACCGAACGGCTCCAAATCTGTCTGTGATTATCATTTTCGGTTGATGTGATTTTACGATGTGTGATCGAGCATGATGTAAGTGTTGGCTATAGTGCGCCTGTCATCCGAAATCAGTTCAGTGTATTCGCCCTTAGAGGTAATGACAGTCGCGAAAGTGAGAATATGCTATCCGTAAATCTTTAGGAGCATCATCTGCACGATGTCAAATTAGAACAATCAGCGGCTTTGTCTAGACGGTACGCCTGTACAGTCTGTTGGCTAACATCAACGGAATAACGAGCGCTCTCGTTAAGAGGACATTGTTCGGAAAGAGCGGTTTCAGAAACGCTGCAATATTTCTTGTGGTTATTCCACTGATTAGTATGAAATCTAGTTACCTTCAATCGTGGACTTCGTACAATAACATGATAGCAACCGGAAACTACCAGCTTAGTTAGTTTAGGAGTAAGTCCTTTCTGTAACAAGGTGGTACATGTTTCTTAAGTCTATGACGCTACGATGTGTGCGGAAAGAAAGGTAACCTTGTTCACAACGCTTCCCTAAACAGTCATTGAGAGGACTCATATTCTCTTGGGGTTGTCAGGTAGTCTGGTGAAACTCAATCTAACCGCGTTGGCACTGTCCTGGATAGCTGATTTAAATGATCCCTTCCGACGATTTTAAACTCAGTTCAGTGAGCAATTGCATGGAGAATGCGATGGTACAGGTTTCCTGTAGAGAACACTGTTGCTCAGGAAACGTTTAGATTCCTCACCGAAGAAGGGCACTTCAATGTTTATCCAAACTGGTGCCAGAGTGTCAACCGTGTCAGGAAAAATCGCATTCTGATTATCGTGGGCTGCGATTTGGCACCTACGATGCAGTAGCCACTAGTTCACTTCAATAGAATGGCAGTTACAAGCAACCACATCAATTCATTGGTCGGACCGAAACTATTTGCGCGGTTTTGCGGCGGTGTCGTGTGTTGCCAATGCTACGGGTGTGTGGACACCGGTCTCCATTCTTGAACTCGTGCTCGCTTTCTGTTATCAACGTGATATCAGTGACGATCTGTGGTCTGCGTGAATTTTAGAACGATGTTCACATAACCGGTGATAGAGCAGATGAGAGACTTCGCTCGTAAAGTAGAAGGTTGCTAGTTTAGTCCATCATTCAGACTGTCTACCTGATGAAACCAGTGTATATTGACAATCTGAAAGTGACTGTCAAAAGTGGTGAAACCAACTTATAGTTCAATGCACTCACCGCATGTTTGTTCAAATTTGGGTGGTTCTTTCTAGTTGGTGGAAAAATTTGAAACGCAAAGACGATCATTCAAGGAGACTATTCATTCATTCAGAGAGAAAACATTGTGCTGACATCAATGGAGATGAACTGAATAGGAGTAGTAATGGTTTAAGTAGATCGTACTGCGTGAGGAGTAGGGATGAACCCATATTTTGTTGAACCGCAAGCCCGAGGTGTTTGCTGATGTATTAATGAACGCAAGTATGGAGGGTTAACGCAATAAAACCCAATGGTGGTGTGACGGAACTCCAGGAAGTTAGTGCAGTTAGCCTCAGCTGTAAGTCACAGTGTAGGAAAGGTCGAATCAAACTTGCCGTGAGTCCTTTTTATCACTCCATGGTATAGCGGAGAGACGAGCTTGTAGTCCAACATACTGAGGTCATTCGAGCACTACGGTCAGTGTGTTGGCGCAACATTTACTTATTGTCAAGAGACAGTATATATATATATGATATATATGTATACTGTATACGTAACATAAACAGCAGTGCACCAAATAAAGGTGAACGACAAACAAGATAACGAAATCCCGATAGCGCAATAGGATTGATTGTTGCTGACCGCTGATTGAACCAGTGGAAACTCTTAGGTGTGGTGAACGGATGGATTGATGCGAGAACAATCCTTGACTTGTAGTCCCTTCGCTGGGTGAAGCCGTACAAGCCTCGGGACAAAACTTTCTCGGGCGACCATGTATTACTCATCTGGTCTGACTGAATCCGGGCACCACATGTGTCATTCCTGTTTCAGGCTTCTGATAACATGGAAACGTGTAGAAGGGCTTAATGGCTTACAAGTATGATAGTGGTCGTGACGAATGACAGTCTCAAACCGTGAGCGGGATGATGTGTGTCAGTGAACGTGAGAGAGGACGGTACAGACACCAGCTGTGTGAGACGAGCTGGACCTGCCAGACATATCGAGCGCATAATGAGTGAACACGGCTGTTTACCTAGGTCAGGTAATCGTTCAGAATGTATAGTAACACTTAATAAAACTTCGAACCACGCTGAGGTATGAAGTACGACTTGTCAACGCGCTCAGTGGTGTAGACATGGACATGACAAGATTGACAGATTAATCTTCGAAATTGTGTCCTTTATGACTGTTCGAACAGGAGGACACCTACAAATGTTTGTAAGTGTTGGAACATTGTAGGTCCGGAACTAATATTGCCTGAATACGCGTAAGCATAATAAATTATTTTACCCGGTTGCCTCTAATTCAACCTAAAACCACAGGAGTCGAACTAATTACGAAGGCTAGCCATTCGTACTGAATTGGGATCACGACTGATGACAATGTTTTAGGTGTAAGGTGATACTTCAAGTTCCACTCAGAAATGGGCATAGCAAAGGTCATTTTTAGATAGATTTGTACCACCGGCGAGGTTTTGCTGGACAGGAATGGTTGTCCAAGGTAGGACAGTGACTCACAGTTTGTAGTTGTCGCAGTCGAACATGCAGTAACCCGGTTTGATGACACGACCAAGAATTCCGCTCACAGTGTTTCACGAGGAAAAGTATGCCTGATCCCTCTAATTAATTTGCCTACACATCTACGCCTAGCCTTAGCGAGTACGACTTTTATGCTCGAAGGAAGCAGGACTGAGGGCTGCGAAGCACCCCAATATCGGCTTGGAAACCACTTAAACAATTACGTTTGTGTATACACCCGCCGAATGGTTGGATAAAACGGGCACATGTTGCCATTTTTACTGTCTAGAGCGTATGGCAAACAGTTACTACCGAGCTTGATAGGCCACCCTCAAACTACTGCTTACGTTAACAAATTTCGTTCTTGTCCATTAAGTTAAACCCACCATTTGAATAGATTGTTCAGCTTATTTTTACAAGTTTGTTCGAGCTACAAACGTTTTTAGTCATTGTCCAAATGAAGCTTCTGATTTTCTTCATCAGGTTTATAATGTAAACTTTCATAAGATTGAACTGTCCCTTGACCTGAAGAAGCATAGAATACTCCAGAGATCGTAAGTAACTCCCTGGTACAACAATCTGAATTTAATTGAGCACGAAATACATTTCGCTGGAAAACTCAGCACTTTTCACTGACTCGCTTGTTGACTAAAACCTTCATTGTGCGTAAACATTGATTCATCATACACGGGCCAATTAACCAGTTTTCCCACAGTGACCGAAATCATCGTCTTGTGGCTAGACTTGTTGACAAAAGTGGTGAACCATTTGCAGTTATATTCCAAGGATGTTATGTTAGATTCGGCTATAAATTCAGCCGCATCATTCCTCGCCAACTGTGACAAAATGGTTAAAATTATAATGGTATTGCTGTGTTGTCTAACAGCGATACAGACTTTCTCTCAAAATAGCGTAGATTCTTGAGACAATAGCCCACCAATTATTCGTTGATTCTGACTTCTTAAAAACAACCAATGTCTCGTCATCTTTATTCGAAAATTGATTGTTGGGGCCTCACTGTAATATTATGGGTATCTAGTTCAATATTTGCAACTGATTGTCAACCTATTTTTGTTATGATACACTTTTGTTGGGTAGTATCCGGTAGCGCAGGAACACTGTCTTGCTATCCATAGTTCACTCAATGCTACAGCGTAATTCTCTTTTAAAGAGAAATAAAACGTCATCGTGCCAAGACCCTCGGAACCGTCAGTTGTGAGCCAAAAAGTCAAGTGCTGCTCGATAAACCCAGACAACTTACGTATTTTGACTTAACTCCAAAAATCTGTACGTTGTGTGCAAGAAATATGAGTTGCCTGAAGATTGTTCAAGTGTTTCGAAACCGACGGATCTGTGCACCTAGCCATGCATAATTCTGAGTGCACAGTAATATCATCCCAGAAAAAAGCGGACGTCAATGAAACCCGTGATAGTAGAGAACATTGACTTTTTTGAACGCCTTTCAATTGTTTTCATATTTTTCGATTACTCTGGTGAACTGATACGTACTACCATCTGGGTAGTTAAAAGTAGCTTAGTTTAATCCTTCGTCTTCATTCCAATTCGTGTATTAATCCGGATTTAAAATGCGCGCGTGTGAACATAACAAACACTCGCTTGCTTGTTCATCTTAGCCCGCATTTCAAGACTACTCTCACATGCAGCATATTTCAATCACCCAACTCCAATGTGAGCTCGTTTCGTCAGTGGTGATTAGGTTGAACAACAGCATTTGATAGTTACACTGGTATTCTTTATGGGGACAAGAAACCGCTGTGCAACTAATATCGATGTGCACACGAGCAACTCAACCGAAGCTGTACGAAATACAATGGTAACAGGCGCCAGAAATGGCGGCTCAATCAACCCTTGATCGAACATAAGAAGATCAGAACAGAACGCCGTTCACAGCTGTATTACGATATAGCTTTGAGGTCTCTGAAAGGCCAAATATGGCCAACATAGTGGGTTACTAACTGATCGGCCAACACTAGACCACCTCAAATCTTCTTACGTACGCACTGTCATATTTAAAATAAGAACATGCAGTCGAACATTTTTTTCCTCGATGCTGGCTCACAAAACGAATTGGGACACTGTTATTCGGTCTAAAATCTGAAGCAGTTTCTGTTTCATAAGTACGCCATATCAATTTGAATTAAGAGCAAAATATTTTCAAGTAGTGGAAGATCGACGATGCTGGCTAGTTTGGATAGGTTGAGAATTTTGAATTCCTCGAAGTTATAATCTGTTCTCCGTTCACGCCGGAATGTACTCGTCGAGTCGTACATATGGGGGTTCAGCGCAGTAATTTTTACTGGTGAATTATCCAATTAAAAATGAGGCTACAGATCTTGATAGTTAACGGTGAACTGTGTGTTTTTGCTGATCCATCTGATTTACACTGAACACATGCTTAAAAACATAATTACATCCAAGGCCTTTTGAGAGGACAGTATTGCCACTGAGTTGGTGCAACAGCACGTAGAAGCTCAAACAGGTCATCAGGAAAAGAGAAGCTTTCTGAACAGTTGTCGTTATGGGCGAACTCATCTCGAGAGGCAAAACATGATTTTTGGTTGTGTTGTAACGACTTATTTCGATCTACTTTAGGTTAGGGAAGTATGAACGAACCTGGATCATTTCTACTATCTGCCCACATGTTTAAGCATGCGAATGGTGACGGCAGCTTATTTGTCTCATTTCCCGAAGTTTTTGCCTATAACGTTTGTAAAGTAACGGGAAGACGAATGCAGAAATAAACGAAGGCTCAAGAGCTCCCAGAAGATTGGGGGTAGCACGACGAGGATAGTTGGCCCGGGGTGTGAAATTGTGACTTATACTAACCAGAGATCACTCAAATGTGATTGCAGATTTTATAATTAAGTAGAATGTTCGGAGAAAGCGTAATGTTTGTTGGGCCCCGCTGCTAGTCTCTATCCGTGTGGGTTTCGAAAACGGAACGCTGCTGATAGGTTCAGTCATTTTAATACTTGAGCGCCGTTCTAAGATCACTTAGTGGTTCTTCATTAATTGTAGTGTTGCTCCACACATGTCATGAACTTCCTACCGTCAACCTTACTAATAAAATTGGTAGTGGGGTTTTCACTTGTTAGACAACTGACAACCAAGTGTATCATTCGTAGGAGGTTGTACGTGGCCATTTGGGTTTTGTGATTTATTCGTGCCTTTTCTGAGATCAACAAAGAATCGGTTAACACATTCGATTCATAAGACACGATGTGAACAGTCAACTTGTGGGCTTCGCTGGTGGACACGTTTCAGTTTTGACTATCATGCCGGTTGCCTTGACTAAGAATTAGTGGAAGGTAAATTACATGACATCATTGTTAATGCAAGGGGTCGGTAGCCTTTGTAAAAACAGAACACATGTTCGGCACACCAGGCCTTAATGGTTCACTGAATTTTACATATGGTCCAGAGGTCTACCACTATATCTATTAATAGACACTGCAATCGAGCTATGACGTAATTCGAACTCATTCGATCAAAATCGGTAGTAAACGTTTGTGAAACGACATGCTCATTAATATGTTAGGTTTAGTACCCGAATCGGGGAAGCAAATGCTGTTGTAAGAATTTTTAATGGTGACATTGACAACAGGGAGTTCCCGAACTTTTATTAGAATATTGTACGCTAGTGTAACGTGCTGATCACTCTCAAAACCCTTTAACATTGTGCTCGAAACGAACGGGATTCACGGTTATAGAAATTAGCGATTTAACCCGTAAACTGTCCCAGCATGTAGTTGCTGTCGATGAGCTCCCCGAGGTGGATAGGAAGTTGCCCGAACACATCGTACAGATAGAGGTACAAAGACGATACGACAGAAAAGCAAGTTGCCTCCTAGTCCGGATCCAGTCAGTCCACACGTGCAGTTTTCAAATGAACGTGAACGGTATGTTCACAACTCCTCTTCCGTAACCCTGAGTACCATTGTGTTAGGGGCTCTATAATTAAGCTGAAAATTTTGCCATCTAAAATCCAGATGCAACCGCTTTGTCACTGAAGTTCAATATGAAAGCTTACACGTAAAATTATATGGGATCATTCTCACTTCAGAATTTAGTGGTGAACACTATGAGTATACCTTTGTGAACGTTGACTATCCTTATCTGAGTATCAAGGCGTCGAACCGTAGTTTACTTGAACGAAAACACTTAGACGCTACAGGCGATTTGCAAATCAATCAGAATATTAATTCATAAGGCCTGTGCTAGATAACGCTGGATGCGTTATCAAAATGTCTTCGAGCCCATCACACAACTCAAAGCTGCAGAAAACGGGAAGGTATAGGGATAAAACGGCAGCAACAGAGAAATGTCTATCCAAACCACTCGGCCAGAACAAACCGGCAGACGTTATAACTGTTCGAACTTTCGAGCACATCACATCTACAGGAGCAGCCTTTTCTTGTTTGTATGGTCGTCTGAAGGTTCATAATAATATATTAGCGTTAAGACTGGTCATGGTTATGTACCATGTATCACATCATGTCTTAGCCAAATAGCTATTAAGGATATAAGGACCGACCAAATCAGGAATGACTCCTTTTGGTCTAAAGGACACCTTTGTATTTGTGGAATCAGTCGGTTTAGTGAATATCGGGAAAAGTAACGTTGTCCTCGGATATGAATTATCTGTTCAATGATCAACCATTGAAAGGGACTACTGACTAACTGTGCACCTATATCGAAATCAGTCAAATCAATTTCAGAATTACAGGAGAAAAGTGAATGAACTGTTATAATTTGACATCTGTGATGTCCAGTCTCAGTTTAACGGAGACGTATATAAGCAGAAAGATGGGGTGGCAATGGGTTCCATTCATCGCGGTTAATTTCTGGCCAAACTGAAGGCCATTGAAATCACTCACAGCCCACAGAAAAAAGACGTGGACGGATCAATGCACAATTTCTTCCCGCTCAAATAAAAAGGGAGTTTGGTGCGTTGTGTGGTAAACAGAGCGCTAAATAGTTAAATACTGTACACTCTCCAGGAGGAATTAAAATATATTTGGAAGTCACACATCAGAAGTGGATAACCCGAGAGATTTGTAGGTGAAAGTTGCATTCCGATACGGAAATTGAAGTCGTTCAGACAGCGGAGAGAGAACCGATTTTCATCTCCGTCACATAAGGATGATGTAAACAGTGAAGTAATTAGCCGTAGGCCTTCAGACGCGATCGAGATTGTTTAGCCCACAGCAAGACGTCGCATCGCCCGACACGTGCATGGCGCAGGTTCTATTCCTTAAGGATATCTTGCCCAAGCTCTCTTCGTCTTTCTGTATCTACCTCCTCACCTGTTGTTGTCAAGCAGGTCACGTTGACAGCACCCTAGACCGGCCGTCAGGATAATCCGTGAACACCTTCTGAGATGGTTTCGCAGCAGTTCAAGAAATCTCACTTCCAATACGATTGGCACTCACTTAATTAACACTGGCCATCGAATAAAACCAGATGAAGCTTTTCGTGTCATCTGCTGAGTTCGTCAAGTCTATTCCAGAGCTGTCAGAATGAGGTTGTTATCAGCAACAATTGCCATCAGACTACACAACCTCTGTCTATGTGCCCCAGAACATTCTGTACAAACCCTCCAAAGCTAGCTGAAACTTGACCAAACGTGGGCCTCTTGACACAGATGAACGTGTTTCATGGAAGGCATGTGTAGCAATCTCCTCCAGCAGGCTTTGATCGGTAGCACTTTCATAAACCTAATTAACTGTTTGCTTCGTTATAACTTTCATATATATACGCACCCACTCTTTGTGAGCGGTTTTGACGTAAAACTCCACAGAACACTGTGTTCAGTATGGAGTACTGAGTCATCAAACATGATTATTGAGTTTCAGTGAGATTCGTCTACACAGTGTGCAACTACAGAAGGATCAACCGGACTTGATGAGTGAATCGCAGGATATTGCTTCAGACGCTTTGAACACCTTAGCTAGGCGAGCGAGAGTATGGTTTGAAGTTGAGAATGACCTACAAAAGTGCTTGAAACGCCCGAAACAAAAGGTTTTACTGATGAGGACCTCATTTCTGCACCAAGTAGACTGCTAAGTCAGTTAAATGAAATTGTTTGATTGATTGGGGATGGACCTCTCGGGAATGTCTGTACTATTTAGTTGCCGTTGACAACGTTCAGGTAAATTCAGCTACCGGCAAAACGCTAGCTGTTTTCAAATTCATTTAGCGTCTCATCTATTGGCGTATTAAAAGCAACACTAACATCGTCTGACTGACTACGTCATTTTCAGTCTGAGATGACTGCTCATTTGCTGCTACGTTTTCGTTCTACTGCAGCAGATTTAACGCGTCCTCCGACAAAGTTTCTCAGATGACATACCTGTAACAGGAGATAAACTATTTCCCTTGCGTCGACTAAAGGATTAAAATGAAGAAGTTAAATAATTGGCTTTGTTATTTTGTTGAAGTAACATTCCGAGTTATTATTTACTACTTCAAAAAATATTTTAACTGAGTCCAGCAATTTATCACATGACCTCCGTTACCATTGAAAGATGTATTAACTTATTAATTAGTCTGGGTTGTGCAAGTTGGTGATCAGTAACCATGGTATTACATTAGTACAAGTAGGCTAAGACACGCAGCTTCAAAAAGTCCACGCACTATGTCTAGAGAGATCGTTTAGCTGACTTCAAGTTTCTTTCCAGTCAAAGCTTTTCTTTGGTGTGTCCTTCATTCTTAATCTCGGAGAGGAACCTCGTTTCACGCCACTGACAATATCAAAATAATCAGAAATTGATCCACAGGATGGTTCTTTCGTCCTCATATCCACATTCAACATTTAATTGAATTGTCGAACCTACCTGGACATCAGAAATTAGCAAGGACCGTCCACAATGCCTCGCAGCTCAGGGACTCGAAAGCACTGGTGAAGTTCACCAAGAAAGCACACAGGGGCTGGTTTTGTTTCCGACATTCCCGTTGAGTTCGTAGAACAGCGAGCATCAGGTCGATCTTATTCCGGCTATCCGGAAATCCGCATTGCTCTTCGGGAATATTTATCTGCAAGACTTCTACACTGAGCCGGTTCAGGAGGATTCTGGGAAACATCTTGTCTGCGCAGCTCAGTAGACTTATGCCCTGTTGGCTGCCAGGACATTGTTTGCTTCCCTTACCTTTGAACAAACGTACGATAAGGACTTCTCTAAAATCTTGTGGCAACACCTCGTCCTCCGAGATGGAGTGAATCAGCTGCAGCAAAGCACGTTCCAAGGCCGACCCGCCATAATTCAAGCTCTCACCTGGCTGTCCATCTTTCTCTGCAGCCTCTCCGTTGCGCAGTTGACCAATCGATTTCTGCAACTCTAGCAAATCCGGGGCGAGAGCAAGTGAAGATTTGATGGCTTGTTACTTCAGGCTGTTCACAGTCATAAAATCAATCGTAGTAGGGCGGTTTATTAGGCTACCAGAGTGTTTGCGCCAAACTTTCATGATATCCTCCGGCTGAGTGTAAAAATAGACGGTGTCCACCTCTACCAGTACTTTGGTAGACTGGTTAGATGGACCGATGGTCGCCTTGAGCGAATCGTCAACGATCTGCGTAGCCATGCATCTGCTCACCCTGCTTCCTCCATCAGTTTTCCTTACTTCGACGAAGACGCACGGCCAGCTGACGATGGATACTCCGAAACGTAGCCTTCCTCGCTTTATTGCTCGGGTCCATTGTGGTGGCAGTAAACGAAGCATCAATTTCTCAAACCAACTCAGAGATAATAAAGCTGTTGTCAAAGCAATCCAGGTGTTTCTGGCGAGCCATACTGATAGTTTCAGTGGCTGCTGGCGTGACCTGTTCTTTCAGTTGTTGCCACATACCATCGGGGGTAGTGGATACAGCACCGTTGTGCAGATCAGCAGCAACTACACGTTGAAAAGCAGTCTTCGTTTCTCCTTTGTCCAATCATTTTACATCCAACATTTTCAGTTTTCCGAATGATTCGCAATAAACACTCCTACAAATATGGACAAGTAATTTGGTCCTGACCAGCCTGTGACCTATGCTACATTCAGCACCGCGCACAAGTCGCGTGATACGCACTTCACGAATGTCAAGCTGTCGCACAATTACATAATCAAACACATGGTGATAGCCACTTCTTGGTTGAGTCCGGGTACTGATGTCACTCGCACCCAGCCGGAATCGGGTGTTTGTGACAGCCAGCTCGTAAGTAGCACACGGACAGACTGGACCAATACAGTAGGTTTCGAGGACTCCCGGCTAGGTTACCGAGTCGCACCCAAATCGAACATTCAAGTCACCCAAAACAAGCAGTCGGCCACTCGCTGGTGCTGATCGGATTTTGGCGGACAATTGGTCATAAAACTGGTCCTTTGTATCATCCGGATGACACATAGTTGCACCATAGGCACTGACATATGTGACACACTTACCCCGACTGCGTCGTAGGTGCATGAACATGACTCGAGGGCCGATGCTGTGCGGTCCACCTATCATCAAAGCATAACTGTGATCAACGATCTAGAAACAGACACCATGCTCCCAAGTACCGTCTGTCGGATAGCCTATCCGGTGGAAGGCGTACTCTGCACATGCTTCTCAGAGCTTGCCTTGGTTTGCAAGTCTTGCCTCACTCACGGCTGCTACGTCGATTCCATAGTGATCAAAGCGGTTCACCGTTCCGGACGTCCTGCGGCGTCGCATCAAACCAGCACAGTGTGCCCATTCCATGTTCCCACGCAAGGCGTCTCACGTCCCCAGCCCTGTCTCAAGTCGATCGTCGGGTTACTGAAACTTGAGTGAGCATCATTTGCTCGACGATTTATATTGGAGGGGTATTACAGGGGTGAGTGTCTTACAGTAGCATATTTTCGCCTATCCAGCCTGCCATGTGCAGCAGATAAGACGACCCGGTTTATCCTTCTCGAAGGCCGCTGCTGTGTTATTCGGTTTACATTATGATGTCATGGTTTATATGGGCTATGAACACTGTCAGAACGACCAGACTTAGAGAGAAAAGCAATTAGGGCCCTCGACCGAAGCCTTCGGTCAAAAGTCTGCACCACAAGGTCGCAGGTGACACGGTTGGTGACATCCGATTCAGATTAATCTGTCACACTGACCTGAGCCACAGGACACCTGCGCTTAACCATCACCGCAAATGGTTTGCGTTGAACCACTTACGATTCCACCCACACACCACATATCTAGTATAAGCCCGAAAGAATAAAACCGGTAGGTGTGTAAGTGAGGCCTTTGTGTCCAGGTGGCTAATGCTGGTTAGCCGATTAATTGGCTGGCACTAAAGGGTAGCAGGTAGAGTGTGACACACGTACGGAACAGCATCAACCACCTAGAACAAGCTGGACGGTCACATCCAAAGACATTCAGCACACTCACACAGAAGCAACATTATTGCACAGACAAACCTATCACACACACACAAAATCAGACAGTGCAAAAGCAAACATCAAAGTGAACCGAAACACAACACACTAGTACCACCCACAACGAACGTATCTGCCTTTCGTCTGGCTGCTCCGCTTTGGCCAACCTGGCATTGTTGAACGTGCAAGAACCGAACTTGCAATCAGCACAATCCGCCGATTCAAAACAGCACACAAGGATGACCACAACGCCAACGTAGCAGAAAAAGTCGGGGATAAGAGTATGACAACAGGGGACACACATGTGGACACAGTCGCTTTTCTTCACTCCCTCATGGTGTTAAGGTACTGGCGCAACGTGAGAAACCACACGAACCACATTTGAGTACACAATGATGGGCCGTTAAGTTTGATAAGAAAAGCCTCGGCATATAACAGAATTCATTTCCTGTTCGTATGAAGATGAATTCTGCATGTATGACGACATCCATCCCGTGGTCTCTGTCGAACACTTGTTTAAAGAATGAAAAGGATGGACTTCGGTCTTTTGGTAAATCTGATGTGGTCACAGTGACAATTTTTGTTTGGACCTAAGTACCGCATACCGAAAAATCGAGAATGTGAAAAGTGAAAGTAAACGAAGATTTGCTTAACGTTGAGATGCTAAATTTTTCTTAAGGTTACGACTATAGGTGACGATTTTGTCAGACTTCTGGGGCAACACTAGAACGCAACCATTTTGTAAACTCACTATGTTGTTAGAATACCAATAACACAACCAGCAACAAAACTACCGTTGCCGTCAAACAGGTGGGAACAGAAGGACAAGGTAACATCCTGAGTAGTTTACAGTGAGTTCTGATGATAAGTAATGGGGGATTTTGCTTGACATAAGCCGAGTATCACGTATGTCGATCGCACGTTTCACAATCTCACAAACTTATTGATTATCTTCCTTCGAAAATAACCTCTATAGTCATTTTTTGGTTTCATCGGAACCCGTAGCAACGACAAATGTTACGGAACAGTTTTAAAAAGAGCGAAACTCGAACGCAATACTTTCTTACACAAATGAGTAACGGAAAAATCTATGGAAATGCGAAGATTGCAGTAAATTGTGGGCGACTTTTAACTTATGATTATTCGCGTGCTAATGAAAGAACGTAATGTTTGCCTGTCTTCATATTTTAGTCATTTAGATTTTTGATCGTCGACTATGGACTGTTGATTGCGGATTCCTTGTTCCTACATCTCCGTGAATATATCACCGAGTCTGAAAACACTCAAATCTTCATTTGGTTTACAGTGCTCTAATTTCTCTTTTGGCTACCCGTATTCATTTGAACGTGCACACATTATGAATCACATCGGTCAGTCATCTGATTCGATATGTCTTCAAGTGGTTAGTTGAAAAGAGCGATGTTTTACGAAATATTTCGATGAACGCCAACTGTTGTCTTCGTGCAACAGGATGTGTGGATGCATCTTTAACGGTAGGTAGGCTGAATGAATTGAAACACAACCAAAGTTGAAACTTGAAACACTTTGTTCCCTTGATGAACTTGAGTAAAACAATGAGAAGACGGAATTCATGTGGTGGACTCCGGAGCAAAATTTCGTACATTTCGATCACATATGGACATGTGACTAATTTTAAACGAGTCAAAATTCCACAAAGCGGAAGTCATGGCTTAAGGGATAAAACAGACACGAAGAATGAAAATCGAAGTTGTGGGAATACCAACTATCAGGATAGCCGCAGTGTCAACACAAATTGTTTTTCAACAGAGAGGGGAGGGGGACTGTAACGTTCAATGGCCAAAGCCTCAGCAAATTGGAGTATGTGTTTCCGGTTGCTCCGAAAGTTCACCGAGAACGCGTCAGAAACTTTGACTGTGTCCTGTTTGTATTATGTGCCTTGCAACGGAAGATGCGGAGTGCCATCCATCGGCATCTATACAGGATCCTGGCGTTTCTAATTGCGTTTCCAGCTATTCTGGTAATCGTATCTGCAAGTACTTGCAAAACGCATCTGCACAGTAATCGTGATATTTTCCTTTCTGTTCCCATTTCACAATAAGAAGAGTTGGTGTGATTCCGCGTATGTTCACCTGTAGTGCGTTAACTAACGGACACGTTGTTGTTATTGTTGTTGAGATCACAGCAATAACACAAGTTATCTTCAAGTGATGTTTGGCAAGCTAGAGGTTTTTAGGTTTTTAAAGCTATACAGGAATAACATTCAGTCGCATAAAAGTTGACGTATCAATCTGTTGACGCTATATACAAACAGCACTTAAACTTCGAAGAAAAGCTCAGTAACATGCAACTTTTAAGAGTTGCGCAGTTGCTAGTACTAATAGTAATTGATAAAGCACATTATATACCATATGTTTTGTATGGTACTACCATTTTCGTCAAAATAAGTAAGGCATCTTTTCCAATCCGAGGGCTTCTACCAATTACTCATCCATCCAAACGAATATTCCCACCTCATCAGAAAGTAAAAGCCAGCCGCCATCAGCTTTGCTCACATCGATCATTTTAGGCTGCCAGTCATAATGACGCACACTGTTTTTTGTTCGCAGTGCAATTTTGGATCAAATTTACATGCTTCTTAACATGATGAACGAATTTCAGATTTTTAAATGAATCATAAGGACACACGCACGACTTCGAAATACTTTGGACACAGCAACCACTAAAACTGGATGAATCGAAGTTTCCTGTTTACTACAAGCGCACTGATTTGAAAACTGAGGTTGCAACCAATTTGGACATCGTGGAATGTTCAACTAAGACAAAGTTTTGTGCATGTACACAAAACACATAAGTAATCTGGCATAAATTAACCCACCTCATTATAATCGTAGTATGCCACCTTTATAAGGGTGTTTATGATGCACTAAATCCGATATCGTGGTTTTTATGATGAATTACAATGTTGGTTGTTTTGTACGCTATGGCTGCTTTCTCGTCATATGCACTTTTGTGAGTACCGTAATGCTAGTAAGACTGGGTTTTTAATCCCAACGACAGTAAAATCATAATGGGCAAGATCGAATTATCATGCGTAAACACACAACGACAGTGTTGTGCGAATGTTGTTCTGCTTGGCCTTTCACGTCAAACCAAGACTGAACAAAATCGGTCCGTTTTTTCTAGCCGATAACATTGTAATCAAGACTTCTCAGTTAAGTTGACGCTACTGTGTTCACTGAACCATCTACGTATGACTTTAATCTTCAGTAACGATTGTAAAATCTCTGGTGTGAAAACTATAGAACTCCACCAACCCCTAGACTTATCATCTCGAATCATCCACATAGAGCGCTACCTCATTTTCCAGCCGATATCATTTGCACCTTCGGTCAGATTCTGAAGTGATAAAGCGATCTGATCGTCAACCAACTCAACTTGTACGCTGTTTCCTTCATGTAACTGATACCGTCAACATCACGTGGAATGTTCTGATGAATGTTGAACGTACAATCTCACGATAATTGCTAGTGAATATGTATTCGCGAACACGACAATACAATTGAAATGGCTGCCCGTAAGAAAAAAAGTGGTTGTTTGTTCCACTGAAGGTCAGAACTTCTGACAGAAAATAAAATATACTTCGAGGTTAAAGAGTGCTTCTTTACATGCCCTACATATTTTATCCTGTTGCTTAGGTCCATGTAAGTTTACTCAGAATTCGATGTCCACAGAGTAGTTCGTCAATTTGAAACACAGAATCGAAACATATGCCAGTCACATATTATGAATAACAATTTCGCTCAGGTGGCTTTCCATGAAACAGCTTTGTGCAAGGAGGAATAAGAAGCATTTTGTAAATTTGTCCACAGATTTCAGAATTTATATCACTGTCTTTTCACAACAAGCACTTTAATAGTGTCATTGTGAGTAAGGCTATTGAGTGTATCTACCTCTTCAAAATTTATTTGACAGCCTGTCCTACAAATGTGTGTGTGTGTGTGTGTGTGTTGAAACTGTTGAACCGAACGTGCAACATCGAACGGACGTCACTGCTTACTGTTTCTGACCAATTAACTGACTAACGAAGACGGATTTGTATACAAAACAAAACATTCAGTGTACTTTCATATTAGGCATGATGTGTTTGAACTTTCGGCGTAACGTACCCATCACTATTCTACAACTACGAGGTCAGTGACCTGTAAAAAATAGTGAATTAAACAGGAAAGTGGGTTTCAGGTCTCGTACATTATACATAACTGTTTCTAACCTATGATATTGAATAATGTGTATAATACAACCAATACACCTTAGGGTCATACCGAAATGTATTTCGCTTCGATGCGAATTAAGTCATTCGGTTATCAGCACTACGATTTCAGTTTGAACTAATGTTGCATCCGACGCCTTTTATAACTATACTTATGTGTATAAATGCAAGAACCCTGTAGCAGTCACTTGTCGCTCTAAAAGCTGTAAACGAGAAGCATTAGTTGTGCCTGAATATAAGGTTTGCACATCTATTACTAACGGTGGTTGCGTGAAGGGTGAGCTCTTGTCTGGTGTAAAATAATACATTATCTCTGACTTCCTCTTTTACTATGTGGATGTCATATATTCGTTGCATCCAAGAAGACACTATCAGAACACGCTAGAAGCAGGTACCGTTGTACTGTTGGTCAATATGGCCCTTTTCGGTTTACATAACCTTGGTTTAAATTCTTGGGGAGAGTTTCACTGTCGCTTCAAAGCGTTTTGTACGTCAACCCCACTGGGATTAAGGAAGCCGGTATATTCCTTACCCGATTATCTGTATTATTAAGGCCAGCAATACTCAATTTCTCTTTACAAGTTGAATGTGCTCATCCAGCTCATTCTGGTAGCACCTGATCTCAAATAAACTACAACTTCTGTGGTTCAGATGGAACCAAGTTTGTATCAATCATGGAATCTGCTATGTATATTGTAGTTACTCTGGCGCATTCTCTGCACTGGATAAATAGTCGGAAATGGTAAAACGAGCTCATGTTAAAGTCACGGTCCTTTCCATCACCTGTGTCGTTTGTGTTAAGTGATGATAGGTCACTCCAGTCCTTATCCGAAGCCATATATTTCAGGGTTGTTGCTGCGATCCGATTAAAGGCAAATTAATGACGGGCCTGCTGATCTTTTCAGTACTCACTCAACACCAGCAGTGAAATTCACACTTTGCAGTAACTCTCAGTCAATTGTGTTTTCACATCTTTCCAAATAGCTCAAAATGAACTTGAAATCCTCCGATCTTCAGGAATCCACAGCAACATGAATAAGAAGAAAAGCAACGGCAGCTCAATACTCGGGGCATCACGGGTTGGTGTGCAATCCATTAGACAGTTGATGCGACAAAGCGGTGTTGACAGTGAGGTGTTTTCTGTACATGTAAAATCATCCTCAGAGAACTTCAATAGTGCGCTTGTCTAATTCGGTCGTACGCCATATGATGGTGTCTTCACTGCGAGTCAGTGAAGGGGATCTCGTGTGCCTAGGCAATATAGAATTTGGCATGTGAATATAAATGTGTTATTCATTACCCTGCTATCGTACTGAAGGGCGGCAGTTAGTGCGTACATCAGAAATACCCTCACATTGTTATGGTTTGAACAGAACAAGAAACGCTTTGTAAGGTCCACTGAACATCGCAGTGGATGCACTGAATATGCCTAAATAAAGTTCGACAGTTTTACCAAAGTACATCATCTGGGCTTCTGCTCATTTAATCTTCTGTAGCTTTGAGCTTGTTTAGAGGACTGTTCTATAGCGACTGAAATGGTCCAACCAATAGTATTCATTAACGCAAGCGTTTTGCGGTATTCAACCATCTTCCTCTCCTTTCATACACTTAGTCTAAAAGGTAGTTATCCTGCTCTCCGACCAGTTTATGGTCGGAGATTTACAATCCATCAGCAGCTCTTTCATAATTTAAGTGATTTACAATCCAAATGTGGTCAACCGGCCAGGGTGTTTTCACACCCTCATTAAAACTTACGACAATAGAAGTGTTTTATTTCGCCTTCACTAACGTCATCACCCCCAGTGTTTACGTCAATTAAACTAGTTGTCTGTCAATCAACACAACTAGTGATATGAGTCAAGAGCGCCGTTGGCATAAGAATTGATTATTCGGAAGACCAACACGTGGGTTTTGTGCTTCAACCCGACAGCAGACAAACTTACTTATTTGCATAAAACACTAATACCTGAGCGTCACGGTCGCAGCGGTTGTCAATGCGCAGTTTCTCTACTCGCAGAGAACCATTTCATGACGGGCTGCACTCCAGTGTTTCTTCTTGTACCTTGCCTCCGGTTACTTCATTATCCAAATGAAGGCTAGTGCCTAATTACTCACTACTGGCGTGATGAGTATAGTACGATCACTCGCTCTCACTACATCATGTCTAACCCTCTTCGTCATCTATCTAAATGTTAGCTATTTTGCGACCCGTGTAGGGCGTTTAATGTCATAACCGCCCTCAGTAAGGTGAGCAGAGTATGCTTTTGTCGTGTACCTCAAATCGATATCTGCACCCTATCTCTCTATTTTTGGCTGCAACGTTAAATATATTTCTTACAATTTATGTATCGATCCTTCGTGATTTCTATCATAATTCGTTTTCCGCGATAAAATGGTATCATTGATACTATCTAACTGTTTCTAAACATAACGCTGTTTCCATACAATCAACTCATTCTATTATTTTGAGGCAGATTTTGTGCGACAAATTTGCCAACAGATTTGACTTTTGATTTTACCTATCCTCTATTTTGAAAGCGGTTAATTCCATTCCTCTTTAACCGGAATTAACAAAAGATCAACTTTTATCAGAGCTTCGGAGATCTCGTAATTATTTTAATATCCCCTTCTGTAAACGTTTAATAAATATCACGCCTCACAAGCGTGTTTCTAAGAACTTTCTACCAGGATAAGTGTGCTGTTGACGTTAATACACCAGCGCCCATAGTTGTTTTAGGTATTCAATAGTTGGGTGCGTAAAGCACTCCTTGATTTGATTTGTTCACGAACACGAAAATATGGAATGTATTTTTCCCACTGTTCAAGCTTTTAATTAGTCTCACTTTCAAATCGACATTATGTGACTATTGTCTTACCTATTTAAACTCATCAGGACCCATTAGGACTAAAATTTAAACCGGTGACGAACATGAGGTGCGAGGGAATCAGTGATCCAAAAAGTCGTTAGAATCAACAGGAAGGTATGGCCAACAAGGTGGCTATCACTCTCATCTTGCAATGTGCCAGCCTTATTAATGGTGTGATCTCAAATCATAACGCTATTTTGTATTGTTCCAGTTTGCTTTACAGTCATTGGAGATTCCCGGAAGTTCACTGGGTTAAGGATACGATAAGGCATACATGCACGTGAATCTTTCCTATGCTATGAAGCAGAGGGTCGGCGGAACATAAGCTGTCTTAGATGAAGCGGGTAAGGGGAAGCAGCACAAAGGAGGGCAACAAATTAAGGCAAAAAATGATTTGACTTCAGGGAAAGAGCCCAGATACACTATACCATGGGTATCACAAGTACACCTGAGCATTTGCAAAAACAAACAGCTGACTAGCGACAATATTTGTAGTGAACACGCTGCTTCAATTGGCAGGAAAGTGTCTGATCACCAGGCTGTTTAAAATATCTGTTTGGAGCATTGAACAGGTGGATTCAATCTACCTCTGAGTACGAAAGCCTTTAATGCTAGAGCAACAGATTAAGGTAAGTTGTCTCAGACAGTGACGCTAAATGAGTACTACTTGAGGTAGTCACTGCGCGCTGCTCAAGGAGTTTGGGTTACTGCCCAACTCATGAAAATTTTCCGTTGGGCAATTGTGTTTGTTAGGGATCCCATATGTATAAAGTTAGTTGCCTGGAATATATCAGTGGAGTATAAGACTTATTCAGCTTCTGTAGTACTTGAGGATAAGATAACATATGCACATTTGCTCGGTTTGTTCCCAAAATCTTCGTGACACTTCACCAGTCAAGTGAATGTCCGTCAGTACCCACCGATGTCAAGTTGGAATGTCCAACTTTCAGATATGGGCTTACGAGTTAACCGAACGAAAGAGAGTTCAAGATGAAAAGCTAAGCACTTTACTGCAAGTAACCAAGGCATACAACTATCCAAATGAAGATTAGCTAAAGCTCCTGGCTATTGTAGTGACCATTGACCGTGTGGCGCCTCCAAAGATCCATGCTACAAACCTGATCTCCAGCTTGCCTGTTCTGTACGCATCATTATGTGCACGCCCGTTATACGGGACCTGATACAAACTCAGTGCCACTTTCGTCAGTCGCGCAACTCAATGCACTCGTCGAATGCTTGCCATTTGCCCAACGAATCCTCCATTCTTTCATTCTTCAGGGCTGCTTAACTTGTGCCTACTCAACCGTTGTTTAACGGACTCGAAGGTTCTACGCACTTTTCGTTTGGCGTACCTTTGAGTGCCCTCGAATGGTCTGGAGCCCACCTCCCGTTAATCCTCTTTCTTCTCTCAGTTGTTGCCATTGATCTCGTTCTATGTTAGATCTGACTGTTTATGATATTTCTGAACGTTGCTAGAAATGTACGGCCTTTCTGTGAATCCTACTGCGTTCTGTTTGTCTGATGCCAGTTGCGGTTGTGTTTCGATTGATTTCAAGAACCCCCCGCTCTTATTCATCGGACGAAGACCGAACGCACATTCAACTTCCATTAAATTGTCAGTGTTCTTTCCGGTCGGGAAGCACTGACATACTGTCTTCCGTGAATGGGTCATCCAAGTACAAACTTAGCGGGTAGATGAACATGCAACTACTCTGTTTTCTGATCTGGTGTGCTAGAGAATAGAATAACACTATTTGAATTTGATTGTATAAATTGAAAGTGACTGTATCTGCTAAGTGCTCAGCTGTAGAGTATTCGGAACGAAAACTTTTGTTCTCTAAGTCCTGGTTTCAGTCACTTTCAGGAACACCAGCATGTCTTTCACGTTCATGGCTTTGTACTTATTCACAGGTTGGCTTTGTACCAAGCTGTTTCAAAATGTGATCAAAATGACATACATCTGGTTGCAGTGTGTAAGTGATTGAGGATAAACGAATATTTCTATCACAAAGATGGCCGTAAAACATTAATCGAAATGGTGGTGATGATTACCGATGTTAATGATTCTGAATACAATACTAATATGAGCTCACTAGAGGCAGAACCCTGTGAGAATTTCCGGTGCTGTTGATAAAGCGGCCTCAGAATGAGTGTTGCAAACCTGATAACCTTTCAGTGTATCGGGATTGTGAGTTAAACACAAAGGAAATGTGTACCTTTTTGCTGGCTATGTAGTCCTATCCAAAGAATGTACGATATAGAATTTAGTTTTGAATAGGTGCTTTGTGGTGTGACACGATTTGTATTACATGAAGGGAGTATTCAAAATAGAGTAGATTGAAGAAGCTGAAACAAAACCGATATTGTATTGTCCGTCTTTCTTGAGAAGGTAACGACAGACAAGCGTTTTTGAGTCTTGCCTACCTCTTAAACAGTGTGTGCTCTAACATGTTAGCAAACCGATGAGTTACAATTAATACACAAGCAGGAAATTAAATTAACAGCGTAAACCTGGTTAACAGGTTCAAAAAATGGAAAAGCTGTGGAAAATTTCACACTACTTTCTGAAACAGGTGATAAAGTTAGAACTGAGCGTTGTAATTTGATCGACCCGTCTAGCGACCGATCGACCGATCTAAAGACTGAACGACTGACCCAATACTTATTAGTTGCTAGCCCTATCACACGCAAGGATAATCAGTTAACTGATCGAGTAACTGATCGGTTAGTTCAGTATAACCATAAAGACAATTTTGAGAGCCATGCTAGTTTCAGAATCTTGTCAAACTTGTACACTATTTTCAGCATCACTAACTCTTTGTTCAGACATGTACTGACGAGGCTCCGTCAGGCCAGCTGGTCGCTAGTTTCCTATAGACGTTTCAAAAGAAAATTGAGGAAAATATGTGATCAGATAATTGTTTCAAGTAAATAATTTTATCATCACACCAGTAGTGCCTAAGTAATGCATTGTCAGTCTTACGAGTACTGAAGAACGTTCTTGGTATACTTAATTCACTAGTGGATCTAAAAAGCAAACCATCGGAGGATGACAGTATTGGCTAGGAGATCTTGCAATACAACCTGGTATTGCGTCCGAAGATGAAATACAGGCTCCCGATGAGAGGTTAAGTACGTTATAAACACTTGTGAGTTAGGTATTTGTAAAATACGTGAATTGTTCCCGTTTTTGTTTTTTCATTTGTATTCTTACAAAGATTTGAAACTGTTGGAGCATTTTCTTGAGTGATAAGTTCTATGCACTCTAGAACGTGTTCTGTTGCGATACGTAGTTCGTATATGAGTGTTTCGGTGACCTATATGCACGTTCTCATTGAACCGTCACATTTGAAGTTCCAGGTACCAGTTTTTGTCCATCTTCCGTTGGCCTCGTTGGAGGAACTGGCTGACTACTTGATTTACCCTAGGTGTTATCATATCTTCGAATATCTTTATCCACTTAGCTTCACTGATTTATTGAAGCCGACCGGTTTCTCAAATTAAGTTTCTTGTATCTCAGAAAAAGGACAGTTCGAACCTGAACAGATCCGGGTCACTTGAACAGAGTACATGAACTAGCAATTGGTTAATAGTAAACCAGTGCATAATGCCAGTGTTTCACTGTCTTCGGATTGCGAGAAAAGGACGTGTTAACTGTAGTGTTGTTTGGAGATGTGAGAGTACACTGGTCTTGGAGGTGTATTCTTTGTTCTTTTGCAAAGACAATCACTCAACAAAACAATAAAAGACTATTTGGACAGATACGAACAGAGCCAAACAACCTAAAATAATTGCCAAATTCAAGGTTCGTCAGCTTTTATACCTAGGGTGCACTGAACAAACCTTGAAAAACCATTTGTTTTGAATTCACATAGCACAACTAAATTAATCAGGATTGCCAGACGATTCTAACGCATGCACCCAGTTTCCAACACAATGGTTTAATACACTAACTGTCAAACTCCTGTTGTGGTAGACGTACCCTAGGGGATTAGCCCTGTACATGCAAGCGCTTCCGACCTTGGTTGAACAGGAGCTTTAAGAAGGCAAGACGTGCACACCAGAAGTATGGTGTTAGTCCGAATCAGCGCAAACGAGGGGCGTCCGTTTGTAGAAATGTGACTGATGTAGGATGTGTATAAAAAATAAAGCGAAATGCGGAATTATGTGCAATACCCTATGGAGCTTCCTCCTCGAGCGTCAGAAGGATGGAAACGCTCGGTTAATTGAGGAGGAATTAAAAACAATACTCTTGGAAAACTCTTGGCCATCTGGTAGCTCGGATTGAGTGAGTGCGGGTAAGATCAACAGCTTTTTCAAGTTGAGCTGAAGGGTCACACACTGTTCACCACACATGGACTGGGTAGACTGTGATTCACTAGAAGTAGGGTCAACCTCAGAAGCGATGGATGGATTTGAGTGAGACTAGACATGAGCAACTGTGAGTTTATCAAGGCTCACTGTGTCCTGTGACCCATTGTGATTGTTCACAAAGAACTTGGGGAGAAGTCTAATCACACGAAACGGAACGGAATATGGGCTATGGAGATCTAACTTAACGGCATCGATACGAACGAAAACGAAATCACAAAAGTCCAGACTGTACCACTTTCACTCTGGTCTAGTGTTTAAGCTGGTGAGCTGAGGCCGGTTTTTTCCCATGATTGACTTCAGATTTTGCATGAAGGTGTTAGGGTAAAAAGTAGTTTGGCTGGCGTTCGACTTCTGAAACAATTCACCAGAGAGGCGAAGAGTTGTACCGTAAAGTAATTATGCTGTCGTACAGCGGATATCTTCTTTGAATATGGATCAAGTTCCCAACCCCACAAGAGGTAAGTGATCGATTGAATGTTGGGGAGCTAGGTGGGCTTTTATGCTATCCTTCGGCTTACAGAAAGACCTTCCAGTGTTTGAGGATTTGGTTAATAAAATAACTGCAAAATGACAAGCGATTGCGCTGTGCTAATAAAGTAGGGATACTCGACATATTTGATAGAACATTGCTGCTGTCTGTTAAATACCTAATAATCAATAAGCAGGATGGAAGAACACATGTTCCATTGCCTGAGACTTTACTTGAAATTACAGCAAAAATGCTGTCCACTGTTTCCGCAGTTAATAAGTGAACTCTGAGAAGGTGAACGTAGCAAAAGAAAGGAGCATATTAGGTGCAGCGTTAATTTTAAATGCATGATATCATTTGCTTAAAAGACCACACCCCAAAGGGAAATTCCTCTAGACATTGACGGTTCTATCCGTCGACCAGGGTGTCGAGCGGGAAAGGTTATAAGCACCGAAAGTTACCAAGAATGCGCGCAGAAAGGTCGCATTCCCCTGGTAAGGACAAAGTTGAACAAGCACAGTCTTCTTCCGGCCGTGGACAGTCCCGTCTCGTATCTGGAGTGAATGTAAACAATACCCTGACATCCTATATAAATCCTATATAAATCCTATATAATCAGAAAGACTTACGCGCTATTTACTAAAGAATAGTGCTTTAGATTAGCAACATATGGGCAAATCGACAGCACTCCCTCGACCACGTGAATCAACTTCGGAGAGTAAAATCCTAAGACCCACTGCATCACAGGTGAAAGTACATAATTTATTCACCACCACTCTTAAGACAAATCGCGAGTCCAATGAGTTTTGCAGTTAACATGCAATGCTCAAAAGTTCCGCAGTAAACTATCCTCTTATCCTAAATGTGGATGCTACTAGAACTCAGCTTCTTAATATGGGTATCCCGTGAAGTACGTCGGATAAAGAGACATTTACCAAATTAGTTACATTTTTTGTTAACCCCATGATACTTCATTCACCAGCACTAGGTCAACCTCCATTAACCTAACTGTACTAACAACAGTTCAGCAGTCTCTGCCATGAATTTGAAAGTATGCCATACATATCTCACCATGTAAAGGAAACTGAAGACCGTCCTAAATTAAACCACAGTACTAGACTCGAGTTTCGCTCTTATTAGAGCTAGTCAGTAGTGCGTATCCTTGCCACGGCCGAGATTTGAACTCCGGACATTCCAATCATGAGGCAACCGTGTTAACCACTGCGCCATTGACCTNCTGAATGCGAACGCTGCGATCAAATGTGAGTGATGGTCAACTTGAAAATAAACCACAGCACATGACATTTCTCAGCCAGCTTGCCCATCTCTTATGAATTTTAAAAGATATATCTGACAGAGAAAGCCTCGGTATTACTAATGAACGCGCGTTCACTGGTAAGTAAGACGCTCATTTGTAGATACTCTGTCTTTTCATCTGATCCTCATATTTTTCACTTTACTAAAAAGTGATGCTCCCCATATACTCCAGACAAGCAGATACATATCAGAGATTATCATGTTTTGTAAGGATCGTTACACTGGGCAAGTTGGTGGATGTTATTATCTGTGTAAAATAACAATGCCCTGCAGTCCCATTTGATGAGTCTTTTCTTTGTATACTCGTTAAGTGGTTGTGGCCTTCCGTCTGTATTATTCTCGTGGGCTATCAGTAGAATCTAAATACTACCAGCAATGATTTGATTAACCATGTAGAGGTGGTGGACAGAGTGTCAAACATGCTTTTTTTAAAAATACAAACAGATGATAGCTTTAACAAGCCCAACATGACTTAGACATCATTTTCAGCTCCAGAAAGGTAAGTTAAATTTCTTGTATACATACAACTGAATGAATTCAACCAGCACATCCTTGTATCTACCAGAACTAAACATATTCCAGATACCATATTGACCAGGGGCATTTAGTTTTTAGAAATATCCATTCTGTGAAGTTACCAGGAAGCAACCTCAGTGTCGTCAATTGCCTGATACCAAATCAAAAGTTGTATACCACCGTCCGACCAAAGTCACTGAATAGAACGCTTTCTCTCTGTGAAGATCCTCAAGTTGGAACACGTTCTATCCCATATTTGACCACAACGTAGCAACCAACGAATGTGTCAAACAATTCAAGTTTTTGTTGACATTATGGCTCATATAAAAACAAAACGCACCGACGCGTGAGAACAGAGAAAAATCCTTAATGTCGAAGAGAATGACAAGCTCAAAAGCCTTTAATCTAAGCCTAGTGAAATATTAAGTTCCACACTAGCTATGCAAATGAGGAACACGTTTAATAGCATAGAACATAAAACTCATCTGCGTCACATAAACGCAGGGAATCTCAAGCTCATTAGCAAGCAAAGGAGCAAGAAACAAATGCACTTGATGCGACGCAGAAATTAGAAGCACCTTTGTATCAGAATTATTATGCTGAAAGATAAAACTACTGTTCCTGACCCTGATGAAATATGCGAAATCTTCGGTTCGCACTTGGCTGTTTCGTTTAGTGTGGAAAGCACCACATCGTCTGCAGATACCCCAACAAAACGAGCAAAATCTGAAAATTTTGCGACTGGTTCCCGAAGTGTTTGTTTACAACTAGCTCACACTAAATCCATGATTCATCCCAAAACAGACGGTATCTGATCAGTGGCTATCAAACAAGGAAGCTAGAATGTGCCCATCTCACAGCTTAATTTGTTCACGGTATCCCCTTCATCTAGCTCCTACCCACTCCATTAGAAAAGTAACACGTTATTTCTTGCTACAAATGTAGTCCAAGGCATGACGTTAGTAGTTGTCAACCCATCCACCACACGTCAGTCTGTTCAAGAATGTTCAAAAGGAGTTCTTACTGTAGCAACACGTTGTAAACTTTTCAAAGTACGGTTTCCTTAGTAAGCGCTGGTGCGTGACATGTCGACTGGGGTTTACAAATCATGTATTAATGTCTGTCGATGTAAGTGGTGTGGTTATAATAATCTTAGATTTACAAATGTCTTTTGATT
Source organism: Paragonimus westermani (assembly GCA_008508345.1). NCBI lineage: Eukaryota > Metazoa > Platyhelminthes > Trematoda > Plagiorchiida > Troglotrematidae > Paragonimus > Paragonimus westermani. Next base: position 253,780 of record QNGE01000150.1, read on the forward strand.
GTGTGTTTCATTGACGCCCCCTTCTCATCAAAATATAATATTTGTGCTCGACGCACTAAGTCGCTTTTCCCAGGTAAGAAATTATCAGATGCGAAAGACAAAAGGCCGTTGAGAGTATAAATCAAATCTTCATTCGACGAAATATGCAGGTTGTCTTTGATAGCGCTATAAACGGCACCGACACGCGAATTAGCTAGAGAGGCTAGAGACCGGCCGTTGACGAGCAAGTACAGCGGAAGTGGGTTTGAAACGTGTGCGGTTTTGGCTCGCGCCACAGTCACATGAAATGCAGACAAACAATCAGAGAGCACAGGTAGTGCGAACTTTCTCAATAGCCTAGGTACAATATGTAGCTATGAGTTCTGGAATTAGTCTACACATCATACTGCAGACACTCAATGAAATCTCTAGGTCGCTACAACACTGTTTGCCATATATGCCCCCCTGCATAGTTTTTCTTATATTGAACGTCAAATCCGAACAGTCGAATTAAGAGAACACCCTCCAACCCCAAGCTAAATCACTGGTAGGGTGGTCAAAAGAATCTTTCTTGGGCCGCTGCCTTTGTTGTTGCATATGAACAAGGTATGCGGTGATAAGCATGATGGAAAATTTCTGTTTGTTAACGATATGGAATTCGTTTACGCGTGCCACCATCCCAGCAATTTCGTCTTCAGTCTACAAAATTTACGGTAGAATCTAATGTCTTTGGAGTCCTGATGCAAGACATGAGCGATGAAATTCACAGCGGAAAAGTCCAACAGTAGCGACTATGGTTGTTAAGTACTCGATGGCCATGGAATAAACACCGTCACTTTCGTTCAAGATCTAGGAATACAATAATAAAACTCCTTTAATTTCTATGAACAGATGTACTTTCATATAGCCAAAAACAAAAGACTAACAGTTGCGACTTACTCTTTATAAAATGTGTGCTCTACCTCACTTTGAGTATTGTAACGTCACCCACAGCGATATAAGCAAGTTTGACAGGCTTGTGCTACAAAAACTCCGATGACCGTTCATCGAAGGTTTATTAAGATTTTCATCCCTCTTCAACTGTAGACAATCTAGTCAAAAACTGGATATCGATCTACTCTGGTTATGAAGACTAAGACTGAACCTCACATCACTGTACAAACTGACACGTTCAAACGCTTTCACTACAACGTTTATCGTTCAATTGCAACACATCTCCCATTAAATATTAGGAAGTAGAGCCTTCACTTTTTCAACCCCGATAGCTCGGAAGAAGACACAAGCATACTTATCCATTCATCGGAATGGGTTTCCGAACCAAATTAAAGTGCGCAGCGAAATGTACAGTTCAAAAGGTCTTAGAGAGCTTTGTTAGTTTATCGAACACAGTGTCTATCATCAAACTTTGTCTAACCTCTGATGATCTTCTTGATTGTGGCCCAGGAAAGTTCTACTCTCCATCTGCAAATAGCACGCAAATCTGTTTCCGTTACACGTCATCTCGAAAACAGTTTGAAACATTTTGTTGTATTTCTCTCATGTAATTAAACTCTCGTTAGGCATTTAGTATGCTGTATACTCGCGAAGCTTTTGGGAAATCTGTATCATATTGTTTATATATAGCATTGTGTGCGCATTACCCGAAATGCTGGAGAATGTAGCTAAACTGATTCACTATTTCCAACAGGTTAAATCCATTGCGTACTAGGATCTCTGAAAACCATCTAACTTAGCTCAAAGTGTTGCGTGTGTGAGATATTACACACTTTAATACACGAGTCGCTAGAGTTGGGCGATTCGGGTCTCAGTTACACCCCTGACTACGGAAAGTGCAGCGGTGCACCTTGTCATCTACTCCACCATGAATGGATGAAGTGATGCAGTCATTTTCACGAACGCACCTACTGCACACTGGTACCAAGTCCTCATATGTCAGAGCACTAGGTTTGATGAACCTAATTATCCGTCTCACACGTCCACATCTAATGGCAAGCAGCTTCAGTGATCCAAATAGATACTCATGAGTGATTAGAACCTATTCCCCTAATACACATACCCTTTCAGCACCCTCGTTTTTGCGGTAAAATAAGAAACACGCTTTTGTAACATGCGTGTGTATTTTCATCACTCATACGCTGATGGAATTTGTAAATAAGTTAGTTCAAAATGTCTTTTCACGCTTTCCGCTAATGCCGGTTGCTTGTCTTCTCTCTTCCTTCATTTAACATCATCTCCGAACAGTCGGACAAATGAAGTTGTCAGGCGATGCGACGCTTCTCTTGCTCCGAACTTGGCAGGATTCAACGAACTGGGCAGAAATAGGTTAGCGATGAACGTCTCAATTGCTTCTCCTGAACTCATCCCTGTGACTGCCTCACATCTTAAAGTGTGAATATCCTTGTAAATGCGTTCGGGGATATACACAGAAACGATTAACATGTCCATCACTTGGTGAAAAATCCTAGATGGTTGCTGGCAAATTGAGACCTTTTCACCCAAATTCCTATGAACTTCATTTTGAATGTCGCGTAATACGTGTAGAGTTCAGACGGGCTATGGCCGATCAATTACGAACAACGCAACGAGTAGACGAGAAATATATTGTCGACACGTAAAATCGACGAGAGCGAGCGAAGAGCGAGATGAAACGTCAACACAGCAAAACGTCACGCGAGCAGGCACCGGAGCAGAAACGTTTGAGTGCGCGGGTGGTCTGTTGGTAACCATACTCGTTCAAACAAAAGTTTAAACGCATACAAAATGTGGTGGGAGGGAGAGAGTACAAATGCTAACTGTAACTCCAACACAGTTAGCCATAAACAGATAGGGTCGCTACATACGGACCAGCTGTTTAAACTGTAACTTTACGTAGGTTTGAATGTAATATCCTGATCACCACCAATTCAAGTGTGTCCAGTGTGATTTTGTGGGAGATTGTTATCATTTTTATTTTTTGATATAATCAATTCTTCATGGTTATGAACTCCGTTGACCATTGGGAAGTTTACATATTTATTCAGGTTTACAGTAATCGACTTCTGTAGATACACATTACTGCAAGAAACTCGCTATGAAGAGCAAACATAAAAAAACAATATAGAATTCAAGGAGGGTATTGCTGGTGATGAAAATCTGTCAAAGAATTGAAATAGACGAAGAATGTTATGGGTCGTTGTGTCTCGCAGATTCTAATGATTACTTGAACCATGAAACATAAGCGACTGTCATTAAAAAATAAACGAAATTAACCTTGTAACACTCTGGAATGAAGACGCGCTATACCATCCAGCTCAGGCTAAGCAAACAACTGACTTTCATGACCACAGCGTTTTAAGAACTGGTAGATGATTGTAACATCCAGGTCATTCTGTCATATCAGTCGTCAAGTTTGTGGATGCTAATCTTTTGAAATGATGGTAGCGAGTCACTCGACGAAAATTACAGTAACGTGGTATAGTTATATATGCTCAACGTACATGCCCTTCAACGGTGATGATACACTAACAATAAAGCAAGAAGAAGGGTCTCGGACCAAAGTGTTCCAGTGGCTACTGGTCAAGCGTCAACAGCGAAGAGTCTCTTGTAATAACCATTGACCGTATGGCGCCTCCAAAGCTGCATGCTACAAACCTGATCTCCAGCTTGCCTGTTCTGTACGCATCATTATATGTACGCCCGTTGTAATAGACCTGATACAAACTAAGTGCCACTTTCGTCAGTCGCGCAACTGAATGCACTCGTTGAATGCTTGCCAGTTACCTAACGAATCCTCTATTTTTTCATTCTTCAAGACCGCTTAACTTGTACCTGTGTAACGCGCAACCGAAACCAGCGAGCGTGCACGAATTGCATTTGAGTTGTGTGACGGGGCGTGCTGCTGTGTTGTCGGTGCCGTTTTAGTCTTCGTTTGTATAAGCCGTGTGTATGGCTTACTGGGCCTTCGGTTCATGTTGTTCGAACCCCCACTTCGGAAGAGCGTTGTCCCCTGGTGCGTCCACGTTGCCCGAAGGTTGGTCCGCGTAGTCACGGGCATCCAGAGTAGAGTCGACTGGCCTGCATGTTACACCTGCTCGAGCGTTGCTAAACGGACTCGAAGGTTCTACGCACTTTTCGTTTGGCGTACCTTTGAGTGCCCTCGAATGGTCTGGAGCCCATCTCCCGTTATTTCTCCTTTTTCTCTCGGTTGTTTCCATTGATCCCGTTCTATGTTAGAGCTGACTGTTTATGATATTTCTAAACGTTGTTGGAAATATACGGCCTTTCATTGAATCCTACTGCGTTCTGTTTGTCTGATGCCCGTTGCGGTTGTGTTTCAACCGTTCTTTAGGTAGGGCGTACCAAACTGTTAGCAAACGAAGGTCAAGCGCGTATCCGCTTGTCCACCATACCTTGAATGCAAACAGCGTCATCAGGAGCTCTTCTACACACCTCAGAAGTCCTGACGCCACAGAATCATGTTTGGGAGGCCATATGCAACAACCTAGAATAGCATCCATCTGTAGTGAGATCACCCTCGACGTCCCCAAAATTCTAAACTCCGCGCGACGTGAGAGTTGCCTTGCCAGTACCACCGCTCCGGTTCACATTACCTTGTAAATGTAAATTTACCACAAATCACTAGCATCAAAGTTATTGAGCTGGCATAAGTATCGCAGTTTTGCTCATAGCTGTATAATGAATCTACATCATCTCTACTGCTGTAGGTTACATTCACTAGGATAACAATGTTGAGCTATTACCGTAAGGAACGCCGCTTATCCAGTCTTACACTTGGTTGAATTCTGAAGGTCGACTGGAATTTTCCGTCGACGCACTTTTCCACTCTGGCGGCTGCTGTGCGATTGTGCTCAAGGGGCTCTCACGTCCAGCTCCCTAGCACCCCTCAATTTTTACGTTGAAGTCTGTTGTGAACGGTGAGTAGGTCAATAAATAAAATTTGTTTGCAGATTCACCATTTTCTCCTCGCGACTTCCGATTCACGGTTGCATAAGGTTGTGGGAACTCTGGGCGTACGAATTCAGGAACTAGCACTACACATCTAACTTAGATTTTCACGTACTGCTTATTCCTGCGCTGTAAGTAAATTGACTGGTGAGTTATTTCTACCAGCTTGGAATTGGCTTGGCCTGGAATTATAACAGTTGTTTACTTCTGGTCATCTCCGCTTATGAACACTCTCTGAGTGTTCCAGGATAGGCGCATGCAGCACATCTTATTGGTTTGACGTACAATGTTATATATACCGATTAGAATACATTAACCCTCTATTATAGAATCACCATGTGGCCGTGAGCCGGTAATCATTAGTCCTCGCATTGATCTTGAGTTAGTTGGTTTCTAGCAGTTCCGCGATAGCATCTGGATTTCACGCAAAACGGCCTTTGCGGCTGTTGTTCAGTACATGTACAGTGTTCAAATGACAACTTCCCAATGCAGTCCCCACTGTGGGTTATCTACATGAGTAGAAGCTATGATGACTAAAACGGCCTCAGCTTGATGTTAATAAGCTACTAAAATGCGATATATCTGTATCCGTGTCATGAAGACGTAGGCTTTGGTGAATAACTTTGAAGCGAACGTTAAATGTGCCTCTCGATGGTGTCCCATAACTGGTTCGAAAGTAGCGTCAGACCAGGTGGACAAGTTGAAATTTTACAAGTGGGCAACACATATTAAAATTAAAAAGGGGGTCCTCGCGAACCTCCTGTACCACATCACTGATTAGTGTCCGTTACGAACTGCATGGAGATGAAAACGGGAAGTTAGGTGAGCTGGTTGACGTTTATCCTTTTACACTTTGTTGATTCTGTAAGACCATGAATGATGTCGGTAACGAACAATCAATAAATAACGTTTCACTGCTGAATGCAAGAAACGTGTTGATGTTTAGCGCACGTCACACTAAGTCGCTCTCTCAAGGTATAAAATTATGAGACGCGAAAGACCGTTGAGAGTAGAAATCAAACCTTTATTCGACGAAATATGCGGGCTGTCTTTGATAGCGCTACAAACGGCACCGACACGCGAATTAGCGAGAGGGGCTAGAGACCGGCCGTCGACGATCGAGTACAGCGGAAGTGGGTTTAACACATGTGTGGTTTCGGCTCGCGCGACCGTCACATGACATACAGACAAACATTCGGACAGCCCATATCATGCGAGCTTTCTTAATCTCCTATGTACAATATGCAACTGTGAGTTTTGGAAATATTTTACACATCATACCGCAGACACGCTAGTGAAATCTCCAGGCCGCTACACAGCTACCCCCTAGAAGGGTACTGTGACGATAACCCTTAGATCCTGATGAGAATAACTGGGGCCAGCCACCCTTGGCTTGATCTGGTTCGAGGCTTACCTGCTGATACCCAATCAGCCTGCGATTTGTACGACAATCCCCAGACGTCAAAGATGAAAAGCACTAATGCCCGCAGTTCCTAGCGAGCTTCCACTCGAGTATCCTTCCTGATAGGTGCCGAAAGAACCGTAAAATAAGGAAGGTTCTAGGCGAGACATCCACGGAACTTTCAAGCATGACATCTAATACGAAATCGGTGATGATCGCGATCGATAACGCAACATATGTCACGCCAGCCCCGGACGAGACATGCGACTGAAAATAAAACGAAACTGGCTGAGTATCAGTACAAAAATAACTAACGTACTCAACCAAATTACACAGCGTAAACGAACATTCTAGAGAGAGAAAAGACCAAGGCAATCGCGATTGTTTAGTCTGTTTCGAAACTATTTTTTGTGTTCTCAAAAACAGTTTGCGAATTTTTTATGGCTGAGGAAAAAAACGAAATTTGACAAACGCTAGTCCTCTATGAGGCTTTTTGGCCAGTGCACCTTACGAACTGAACGCGTTACGGCGGGTGCTGGCGTCATCGGCGAAGTCTCGATGTCTGCTGAGGACGATGCTCTTGGGCGGGGCTGTTTCGAGACAGTTGCCGGCGTGGACAGGAGGTGCGGAGGAGCATTGAAACCTTCCTCTTTTCTTTCGAAGCAGGCAGGTCTCAGACGATCGATGCTAACCGTGTCTTGAATACTTTGACTCTTGAGCACGTAGAAACGATCCTTTCGTTGAGTTACTCTGAAACGACCTTCGTCAGGTCGCTCGAGCGAGTGTCGTAAACCATCCACGCGAACAAACACATGCGTGCAGTCTAGGAGGTCTTTGGGAACAAACGCCTCGCGGCTTTGTTCTCTTGTGTCCGTGACACGGAGGCGGCGCATGTGCAAAGCGAGCTGTTTGGCATAAGATGCATCATATCGAAGGGCGTCAGTGGCGGATGAGAAGTAATCGCCAGGAAGAGGCAGTGGTTGGCCGTACAGGAGGTCGGCGCTGGAATCGTTAAGGTCGGCCTTAAGGGCAGCGCGGATGCGAAGTAAAACCATTGGCAGCGCTTCTGTCCAACAAACTGCATCGACCGCGGCGGGGGCTGCTTTTATTTGTCCGTAGAAGCGCTCGACCATAACGTCCGCAGCCGGGTGGTATGCAGTAGTCCGCGGGCGATGACATTCAAGCGCGCTCAGTGTTTCTGCAAAAGAACCGCTTTCGAATTGAGGGCCGCGGCCGGTCGTAACCGTGGCCGGGCAACCATGAGATGCCACTCAACGCTCAACAAATATGCGTGCAACTGTCTCAGAACGGACGTCGGGTATGGGGATGACCTCTGACCACCGCGTGAAACGATATACCATCGTCAAGAGGTAAGTCATGCCATTGGAAGGTGGCAAAGTACCTACATCGTCGACGTGAAGATGTTTAGATCGGGATGTAGTCGAAGGGAACCGGCCTATCGGGGCCGAAACGTGGCGGCGAACCTCAGTCTTTTGACAAGCTAGGCAAGATCATGCCCACGTGCGAAGATCCTTTCGTATACCAGGCCAAACGTACCTATTGGAAATGAGCTTGGCCGTGGCCCATAGGCCAGGATGGGCTATGTTGTGTAGAGTGTCGAACACACGTCGTGAGAAAAGAATAGGAAATACTGGACGTGGATGTCCAGTATAGATATCGCGAAGGATAGTGTCTGCAAACGCCGGCAAACGTTGATCGGTCAGACGTAGAGTTGATTGTTGGCAGGATGCGCGGAAATCAATTTCCGAATGTTGTGCGTTGGCCATGGCGGTTAGGTCGGTTGAGTCGTGGCCAACTAGTGCCGACGCTCGGGATAAAGCGTCAGCCACAACGTTATCGCTGCCAGAAAAGTGGCGTACATCAGAAGTAAATTGAGATACGAAGTCCAAATGTCAAACTTCGCGGGGCGAATGTCCCTCAGACCTACTGCAGAAAGCAAATCCGACGGTTCGTTGTCGGTGAAAGTCACAAAATGGTTTCCCTCGAGGGCATGTCAAAAGTGACGAACGGCCGAGTAAATTGCTAACAATTCACGAATGAACATGCTATACCTTGCTTCGGCCGGAAGTAAACGTCTGGAAAAGGAAACGAGCGGGTTTTAGAGTCCATCGGTGAAGTGTTGAAGTACGGCGCCGACTGCGGTGTCTGACACGTAAACAGTTATACTTATTTCCGCGGCTGAGTTGAAGTGGTGCAACATAACCGCGGTGGCTAATGCATCCTTTATTCTATCTAACGATTTGATGGCTGTCGATGATAACTCTACGACTCCGTTGACAGGGCAGCGGAGTAAATCGGTTAAAGGCTGCATAAGCTGGGCGCAATGCGGAATAAACTGCTTATAGTAGTTGACCATTCCGTTAAATCGGTGAATAGTAGCGAGGGTGGTAGGACGGGGAAAATCGCGGATTACTCCTACCTTATGGGGTAACGGTCGAATACCGTGCTGGTCAACGTGGTGCTTTACTGCGGGCTGGCCAAAAGCACACTTCTCTGCATTATTCATCACGCCACAAGTTGCTAATGTGTTGAACAGCTGTCGTAAGTCAATCTGGTGCTTTTTTCAAAAGCGTTTGCACCTAATAGGTTGTCGATGTAGGAGTGGACGAAATCCAGACCCCGTGTGACATCGTCGATAGAGCTTCGAAGCGATTACACGGCGTTTCGCGAACCAAACGGCATACGTAGAAATTCGAATGATCTGAATGGTATGATGGCTGCTCTCTTTGCGAGATTCTCGTCACCCGTATCCGGTGGTATGCGCGCACCAGACCAATTTCCGAAAACACACGGGTACCACGAATGCTAGCCGTAATGTCCTGTATGTGCTGAATCGGGTACCTGTCGGGTATTGTAGCGTTGTCGAGCGAACGATAATCTCCACAAGAGCGCTAATTGCTCGACGCTTTAGGGACGATGTTGAGTGGAGAGACCCAATGGCTACTGGACATACGGATGATTCCGAGCTCGAGCATGTGCTCAAATTCACTGCGAGCTATTTTAAACGTGTCCGGTGTCAATTTGCGAGCTTTGGCGAACACCGGCGGGCCTGTCATGACTATGTGGTGCCTCATGGAACCTCTGACGGCAGGCCGAGATGAAGACTGTCGATAAGCATTCGGATACTTATCGATTGGAAAACTAAGGGAGTTTAGTTTTGTAGGGCTTTGACATACGGGACTGATTGATACCCTATCGGTCAAAATCCCGGTAACCGTAAGCTTTTTCGTTCAGCCGACTAGATGGCGTCGTCTGGAATCTACCAAAAGGTCAAAATGCTGGAAGAGGTTGATGCCGATAATCGTCATTTGGACGTCGGCAACCATAAAGATCCAGTGGTAGGCCTACGGAGACCCAAATAAAGTGTGCGAGAGCACTGATCGACACTTTTATAGTGCTCCGGTTGGCTGCGCGATGATTCGGAATGGATGATCCGTTCAAGTCGTGGGCCTCAGGTGGGATAACGCTGACTTTGGCGCCTGTGTCGATAAGATAGCGAATTCTTGACTCGTGATCTTTTAGAAATAAACAGACGACCGGGCGAGCAAGTTACGTTGTTAACCATGTGGATTTGTCTACGTTGTTTACTGACTGAACCAAAGGTACAAGGCTGTCGGCATCGTCGGGCTTTCTTGCCAAATTGCTGGTGATACCAGCAGTGACCCAGATTAGCGTTCGGTAGCGACTGACGAGAATCACGTGACCCTGAGTGGCTACTGTTCCGTCGGGTGGAGGTAGTCTAGCGTGACCTCGAACGCTGCGTCGTTAAGGTCTGACGTTGTTCAGCTGGGATAGCAACTTGAGCATTTGAAGTGGCAATTGCGCCCTGACTATTCGGGGCGACCTGAGAAGTAGCGGTGCCGTATGTTTCCCTGATCCGGTCGCCAACATCAGCCAAGGTTGACAAGGTTGCTGACTGGTTTGCGCCAAGAATTTCATGCATATTCTTAAGTAAACGCTGCAGCCACATCTTAAGTAGAGCCTCTTCTGTATGTCGTGCCTGTTAACCGCTGCGTGTGGCAAAGGAGTTGCGATGGTTTGCGGTCACCGAGCTCGATCGCACCCAGAAGCTGAGAAATACGTTGGCTGTCGGACAAGCCAACGCGCTTAATTAAGACCGCGTTGAGTTGCTCATAGGGCTTCGTCGAGTCCGGTAACTTCAGAATATCGCCCACTTCGTGAATGACGTGCGGTGGCAGCGACGCAACTGCGTGATGAAAACGCGCTAGCTCTGAACTAATCTGTCGTAGCGCAAATGTGGCTTCTAACTGAGCAAACCACGATCTAGGATTATTCTCTCTAAAGGGTGCAAACGGCAAGTCTAATGCACTGACCGGAACGTATGACAAAACGTGAGGTTGAGCCTCATTGTGTGGGAATGAATAATAAATGGGAGTTGAAAAAAACGAATATGTAAAATGTGTACGAAATATCAACTCACAGTTATATGAAAGATATACCTGTGAAAAACAAAAATGATTCAGACGGGCTTATCAATTTAGTGCTCGTCGCTGTAAGTCGCTTTTTCCCCAGGTACGCAATTATCAGACGCGAAAAGCAAAAGGCCGTTGAGGAGGGAGACCAAATCTTTATTCGACGAAATGTACAAGTGATCTCTGACAGCGCTATAAACGACACCGACACGCGAATTGGCTAGAGCGAGTACAACGGAAGTGGGTTTTACACGTGTGTGGTTTTGGCTCGCGCCACCGTCACATGACATGCAGACAAATATTCGGACAGCCTACATTATGCGAGCTTTCTTAATCGCCTAGGTACAATATGTAGCTATGAGTTTTGGAACTATTTTACACATCATATCGCAGACAGGCCAATGAAATCTCCAGGCTGCTATAGATGCCGATTACATGAATTGTTAACGTCAAGTAGCTCACACGTCGCTACTGAATCGACTGTTATGAGGCTCAGTGGTTAGTGACGGTAGTGAAGAGGGTGGTTTTGTACTGCGCTCAACAGGATCATAATAAACAGCATAGACACAAAAAACCACAATTTTGATTGTTCACGCAAATCTCATGTGTGCAACGCCAGCTGGCTGAATGATGCGTGGTGTTAAAGGAACACTGAGCAATATAACTAATGAGGTCCAAGTGGTAAAGGTAAACATTTGGCTAAACACAAAGTCTAGGTGAGTCTGGCAAAGAGCGAGATGTTCAGCAGAGGACAGGACGGCTCGGTAAATCAATAGGAAATGCAAAATGACCCAAAAGGCTAGCAAGGCTTGTTGCGCTTTCCAGAAGTAAGTCTGTTTTTGGGTAGTTGGACAAATCTAGGGATATGACAAATCATTAATGAACAACATGTGGTGCTTCGTCAGAAAATTATTGGGGACGTTGGCGTTATCAACAGGCGAATGCATTAAGGTCGTTTGCGCGACGAGAAAGAAGCGGTCAGTCAATTTGTCTTTTTAATTAACCAAGTGTTTCTTGGGTTGCAGACCAGATGACCAAAAATGCACAGCGAAGTTCCAAAGCCTAAAGAAAAGTTTGCGGACTCGGCGTAACACAAACCTGGACAACTACAGTTCACCAAACCAACAATCTGCGACAGGACGAACGCAACACGCCAAGAAGTTTACACCACTCGAACAGGCGTTCACAGCGGACTGGATCACGTCATATTCATCCATACTACAATAAGAAATAATTTTATCCACTCTAGACTGCGCTGGGTTGACTTGAAAAGTGTCAAGGTTTATCTACATCCCTAACGCATTTCCTTTGGTTTCATCAATGGTTTCTCGTTAGTTATAGCGTCCAAAGCAGTATGCTGGAGTTTGACTTTCATTGTGGGATACATTTCAGTGTCCTCTTCACATGGTTTTATTCAAGAACGTTAAGAACGCTACGAATGCTGCAGTCGTTGTAATTCGTGAGCGAACACACTGTGGTCTTTTTTTAACTGTACTGACAGTTAATCTACAAAATACGGATTGCATTATACTTGCAGTCGCCTTGCGCTGGATGTTATCAGCAAGAAGTGAATGCTGTCGTTGGTAGACCGTTAATATGTAAGTTTGGAATACCGTCTGAATGTTGTTGGACAGAATATTCTAAAAAGTGCAAAATTTGTCCATTGTGCTGTGGAAGATATTTTTGTTTTAATGTGTAAAACATTTTTACCAAGGATGCCGGGAAATTGCGTTTACTTTGTATCGAAATAGGTTGAAGAGGTGGCTGGAGTTTTGTGATTTGGTTGATAGAATGAGTTGGCAACGAACGATTGTTAACCATGCACAGTATAAGTTGCAAATCATTTTCTCGTGAACTTGTGCGTTTGATATTCCGTGAACTAGGTGCCAACAGTTGATAAGTGCAAGTGTTTATGGTGATTCCCACGTGTACCTGGAAACCAATGAATGTTGGGTTCGCCGTGGGTAAGTATATAAGGTTGCAGCTGATGACCTCCAAGCATGATGCGGGCGCAAGTCGGCCTGATCTGCTAGTCATATATACTGCTCACTGTAATCAGGCGTAAGCTGGTTTGGCATTGTGGTAACGAAGAAATAGGTAGGTTTGTGGAGTTACATGAACTCCCCGGGAGATCGAACTTCATGTGCTTCCCCAAAGGCAAAGTGGTTGAACGGGATGTTTAGCATGCTACCACATGAAGCCTTGCGGGATGACACGCTGATGTATATGCTCAGCGGTCAGCCTACGTGCACCCTATAGTCCCAATGTCACGAATTGTGGTTGGACGCATTATGCCCTAGTAGTGTACTAAGACGGTCGACCGTCTTTAGAGTGTCCCACGTAAGACACTCCAAAATTTCACCAGTAAAGCATTTTCAGCCTCACAGTTTCTAACTTCAAGAAAGAGAAAAATGCGGAGAACTCACAATACATATTGAAGTTCAATTGTCGCTTGGTAATTTTTTTTAATTCACAGCACATAACCATTAATTTGTGAGCGCATGTTTGAAATGGCCGGTCATTTGCAATTCGCGGTTTGGAAGCGTATTCTGTAGAGGGTTGCGGACGGTGAACTTCCGTTCCAATAGCCATCGTATGGTCATATTGCATGGTTCTACTAAAGTGGCATATTGTGCTATTTCCAACAATAACTAAGTTAATCCACTTTTAGTTGGATTCTGAGAACTTGTACAGTTGGTTGAAATGTGTACAAGTTCATTTTGCATTTCGATGGTCACCCAGTAATCATAAACTAGAAAGCGTTTGATTTTACCTACTAGTGTAATATTCTTGTTGATTTCATTACAGTGTTTTACTGTCGTATTTCCAATAATAACTGAGATATTCTGCTTTTTTTAGATACAAACTCTCAGGCGGGTGTCAGAAAATATGGAAAATTGGATACAGAACGTGAAAAACAGTGGTTACGCATAAAAATGGGGACGAACAACCACCTGATGAATAAATATTCTTGCGGCTTGTACATTCCAATTTTCTTCACTGAATTTTTAACGCCCTAAATCATTTTGTTTCTCAAATGTGGTCAAATCATCGATCACGCTGCGCAAAAGCCTTTCGGTGAGATAAAGCATGAAAACAGGATGAGTTCGTTAATGAGGGCAATTAGGAACGAAGCCGACAAGTGTTGGTAACGAAATAAGACCTACGAAAAATTCCCCGTCCGACCGCATTTCGAGTGACTTCCAGATGCACAGTCAAGACACTCAAAAGACGGTCGTGCTACATGGGTAGTCACAGCTCCCCAATCCGAAAGAACTAACAGCCACCCCCGTTTTTCTCCCAACCACGTTGAAGCGTGATGATCAGCATGTATCGCGGGAACTGTGCAATAGGAAGTATGTGAACTCAACTCACTCAACACGTCGTGAAAAACGGCTCTTGCTATTATGTCGCTTGTGTTTTATACACCGTAACGCCATCTACCATGTAAGATCAACAGTAATCACACTAACATGATCATATGCCAAGCGTCCACTGCCTGCCATTTTTTCTTGAACCAAACACGAGAAAACACTGTAACCCTTCATGTACCTATTTAAGCAACTTCTAAACTTCCTGAAGCTAACAAACTCCCGACTCACTCAGACATCTTTGAAGGCCTGTAAATAATCCATCACCTGAAACAGAATGTCGGGTGAGATCGAATTCCCCAGCATTGAACCGACAGAATATGTATCAAGCCAGGTCTCGCCAGATTTATACTTCATGCATCATTCATCAACAAGCGACGGCTACATATTAATCACACGTGAGAAACTTGGTCACAGGATAGGGCATTTATGCCGCCACAGCTCCTATCACGGCTAATTTCCATCTCATCGCCAAATGAAACACAAACTGATTTACGGTCGACTAAAACAAAACATTTCGACCCTCGTGATCCCTTCTGTCATAGAAACCAATGACTTTGATATTCATGGCAATGCTACGGAAATTTCATCCGCTATTCAAGGTTCAATCTTCTTGATGTCAAACGGCAAATTCTACGGATATTTTCCATCTCATGTTGCTACTAGGTAGAAACTAGCTTTGATTTGAGCTAAGAGCAATGAGTTAACTACGATTACTATTGCACATTCCTAACGTCCGCATCTGGCGCTGACGGCAGTAAACTCCTCATCATGGATTTTTACAACTAAGGAATTCCGATTATTCATTCAGGTTCGCGAGATACCGGATGTTACAAGAACGCTTGGAAATTTGGTGTATTACATGTAAAGATATAGGAGAGAACAGGAATGCACTGTATTTCTCCATAGATATTGCAATGATATACACGTTTTTATTAAAAACCTGACTTTTTTAAATCTCCCATATCATTTCCATATGCTTTTGTGTAGCACCCGCTGCTTAAATCTGTTCAGCCCGTCAAGGTTAAAACTGCGAAAAGTTCTAACTTTACGCTTTAATAGGGAAAAACTGATAGCATGT
Source organism: Paragonimus westermani (assembly GCA_008508345.1). Lineage (NCBI taxonomy): Eukaryota > Metazoa > Platyhelminthes > Trematoda > Plagiorchiida > Troglotrematidae > Paragonimus > Paragonimus westermani. The sequence continues at coordinate 269,011 of QNGE01000150.1, forward strand.
TCATGCGTTTACCCTTCGGCAGCGGATTCAAGCTGCAAGGTTTAAAATCGGTGATCAACCACCGAGTCGGTTGAGGTTTACAGGGAGTGTGAGCTAAATTAACCTTTCCGAAGTATACCCAATGAATACCAGATGCAAACTAGAAATAAGTTTGAATGAGAGACCCAACGTGTATTATAGGAGAGCCACAACAGGTTGCGACTAACGCTTAACGATATCGATACGGAAAAGTAGCTAGGACGGTTTACGATCTGACCGTCGAGTCAACGATTAAACTGGAACGTTTTGTGGCGCTCTTGTCATGCGCAAGCCGACAAATATGCAGATGTACGAAAGTGACCGCACGCAACAAGTGGATAACAGGCTGTGACCTTTAATATTCTACGTACAGTGTGAACTAAGATTTTGGAAAAAATGTTCACACATCGTACCTGGGTCGCCTGTATGTCAGAACGCAAAGGCTATCAAATGGATGTTACGTACCCAACTCTCCGATTGACGTGGTGACCAACTGTGGCTAATCATCTTTGTCATGGTCTGGTTCATGCCACATCAATTCCCAGTCCTCGCACGCGATGGGGTGTACTGACGATAACAGTTCATAGCGAACTCCGACTCGGGTGTCTCCCCTCACGATGTTGGAACAATTGGACAAGCACGTTCGACTCTTGAAATCCCGGGTTGAAGAACGCACGGGTAAAACGACGGTGTGTGAATCATGACGTCCAATCGCTCAAGCAGACAAGAACTACAGGGTGGAAACAGGTGAGCTCAGTCATATAGATACGTGACAAGCTCACTTGTAACAAGGAAGACAACGAAGAAGATAGAACACTTTCTGGTATTTCCAAAAGATTTGTGATCTTTGTGTTTTCTTAAGTGTTTTCGTATTTATCCGTCTTTTGTGCTAAAAAAAGACGAAACGTAATCAACGTTAGTTTCCCGTGGGAAGTCTAGACCAGTGCACCCTATAGTTGAAATGCACCGCTTTGAATGCTAGCCTTATCAGCAAAGCGGTGACCTCTGCTGATGGTAACGCATTGAGATGAAACTTTTCAGAGGGTGATGCCGGCTTCCTCAGTATTCCAACAATAGAGAGGACTCAGACAGTTAATGCTGCCCGCTTCCTCCGCACCCTGATGCTCGAGTAAATAAAAGCATTTTCACTAAAATACCTTGAACGGGTTTTCATACGATCGCCTGAGCGAGTGTTGTGAACAATCCACACAAGGAAACACTTGTGTGCAGTCACGGAGCGCATTGAAGACGAATACCTTGCGACTTTGTCCTCGTGTGTCCAATAAAACGAGGCGACGCATATGCAACGCGGGCAGCTTGGCGTAAGCAGCATCATATCAACCACCTAATGTGGTGGGAACTAGTGACCACCAGAAAGAGGAAAAGGCTGGCTGTGGAGATTTTTCGCGCCGGCGACCTTGACATCAAATCTGACGACCGCGCGGATGCCAAGTTAATCAACCAGGCTTCTATCCGGCAGATCATATGGAGAGCAAAGAGGACTGCCTTCATTGGTCAATAAAAGCGTTCCATCATCCTCTTTGCACTCATATGGTGCGTAATAGCGCACTCACGATAGCAGGCAAACATGTTCAGTCTCTCTTTAACACAACCACCTCAGGTCTGGGGACCGCGATCGTTTGTCATCATAGCCGGGCAACCGTGAGATGCTATTGGACGCCGATCCAGCGCACATGTTGCAGTCTTTGAGAAGAAGTCAGGTACAGGGACGGTCCATTGCTAGCGAATGAATCGACGTACCATCGTCAAGATATCTATGATGCCAATAGAAGTTGAAAGAGTACCTACAGTATCGATATGGATGTGCGCTAGCCGAGTGGTGGTCGAAGGATATCGGTCAACTGAGGCGGATACCTGGGGGTGAACTTTAGCTTGTTACATGCTAAGGGAGATCGTGCTAACACGCAAAGGTTCCTTCGCATACCAGGTAGGAAGTGCCCATCAGAAAAACGCTTGATCGCGGTCTGAACGTCAGGATGGATGGTGCCATGAAGCGTGTTGAATACGCGAAGGCAAACGTTGCGGGCGCTAATGGTTGGAGGCCATCTAGCGGAAATATCGCATGAAATCGCTCCAGGTTCCCTCGGTAGTAGCAGGTTCACGAGGTGCATTAAGGATTGTTAATAAGATGCGCGGTAGATACGTTCCGTACGTTGTGTGTCCACCATAGCTAGTGAGTCGGCGATATCGTGGCGAACAAGCGCATATATGTGTGACACAGCATCAGCCACACTGCTGTCGCTGCCAAGGGCGTGTTGTACACCTGGCGGAAACCGCAAGGTGGAATCCAGGTGACGCACTGATTGGCAACCGAAACGAATACGGGCGGCATGTCTGAACAGCTTGCAATCGACGGAAACTTTCGAAGGATTATCGAAAGTAAGTAATGAACGAGTAGAAACCTAGTAACTCACAACCGAACATGCTGTACTTGATTTCTGCTGGTAACATGTCTGGAGAAAGAGAAGAGTGGTCCGTGGATATCGGCGGCTGTGCTAGTGCTTCTCGAAGACACTAGTTAGGTCTCGGAGATAGCCTGCAAACAAATGCTCTGTACCACGTGTCTACCGGACTACTCGAATAGAGGCTACACAGTTTAAGTGGTTGAAGTGTCCAAGTCACTCATCCTTTTGGGGGCATTCTGGTTCTCCCCTGAAGAATGTTCATGCGGCAGTTGGAATCAGTCAATTAGGCCGAAACATTTGCTTTCTTCCAAGTCAGAGACAAAAATACTTTCATTCGAGTGCAGCTGAAGATTTAATCTGTGGGAACATCTGGGTGTCCGCGGTGGAGAGCGATTGTGTGTTGAAAGTGAACCACAGGTACATAAGGAATTTTAACTTAAACTGGGTTTGATTACAGATAGAAACAAATGGGTTGTCTATCGCTTACGGCTGCGAACCTAATCTAGATCGAGGAGCTTTGGAATACGATTTCGAATCACTCAGCACGCGCGCCATTCGAAAAGGGCAAGTAATTACTGCGTGGATATTTTATTCAAAGTTTCTCATATAACTGTTATTTTTCACGACTAATTTGCCATACGATCTGATCAAATTTTCTTTACGTCCACGTCCGTCTAAAAATATTTTTATATAACACAGTATAATGAGCAAAGTCGGTCGCCAAACAAGATCGTCTGGTGTCAAAACCACTTGTTCTAGCTCTAAGGTAGATATTGAACGACCTAATGGCAAGTGCTCTAGGTCGAAAACTTGTAAAGGCCCTTTCAAAGCTGCTGCCCCGAAAGGGGGTGAATATAAACTGGTGGTTCCCATCAATACTCCTCTAACTAAGAACTGTTCTATCCCCCTAGACAATGTATTGGCGGAGTTATTTGGTAAGGTATCTAAACTGGAGGCTGAACTTGCCCAATTAAAGACAAGCTACGCTGTATTCGATTCCCTAAAGGAGAAACTTATCTCCCTCTCTTACATCGTCAAAGTGCCGGAATGTCCCAAGATGGATAACTCAGAGAGCGCAAGCATGTTTCTCAACACCTCGACAACAGAAATCACAAAACGGATGCGTTGCACATTTAACGCCATCGTATTCAATGTAACAGATAAGCTTTACCTCGATGGCATTAAGAAGCCACTCACGAGGATTACCAATATAGACCCGACATCTTATACCTTCATTCGTCTCCGCAAGAAGACTCAAAAGGTCTGCTGTCCACTTTTGTTTCAAATTCCAGAGCGAAGCAACTGCGAGACAGTTCATCCAATGTCAGGACCTCATCAAGTCCAAAACCTCTCTTAAACTGATAAGAATTATGCAGGATAGAACGCCGCTTGAGAGGGAATGTCACCGTCGCTTATTG
>QNGE01000150.1:284175-306889 GCA_008508345.1 Paragonimus westermani
GGAGTATGTGTGGCAAAACAAAATGGCGGCGCACTACATGCTACTACACATGTGTTAAATATAATTGGCGGGCGCTCATCCATGTGAACCACCACTATGTGAAATGAACTAAGGTAATTCGGATTTACACGGGTGTACTCTACGCTGGCCCTTTAAAGCGAGGCAGGGATCCACAATGTAGGTAACTGAGATGTTATTTTGTAGCCAAACGGTCAGACGCATTTCATCTGTTACGTTGAGATGATCTGTCGGAAAATTTGTCTCAGTACGCCACACACTTTGCGATATACTTTTCTTTCTTGAGACCGGATATCCAGTAACCGGTAAGCGCTGTAGGTTTGAAGATTTCATCTTGAGTTAGGAGGGTAGGTTGGAGAAATTTTTCACGAAAAGTGGTATTTATTTTCAACGTTCTGCCACCTTGGCTAGCATCCTGTGACCTCCTTCGGTACAAAATTGAAAGAACTGTGACTTCATAAGGGTAGAGATATTTGTGGAACTCATGGTGCAAATTGTCCATCCTGGTCCATCAGGTTGTTCGACATTCTCATTCGATAGCTTTGGCTTGCAGGTCTGGGTGACTGTTTGAGCTGTCGCTGACTAAATTCAGTGTATTACAACACCGTGACCGTAGGTATTGTTCTCATTTTGAGTTGACGAGGACCAAAATTGAAGTCGTTGCGCAGTTAATAAAATAATCGTTAAGTGAATGGATGACAAGAAATAGCATGGTAATGGAAGAGTTCGATTGTTCGAGCAAACCAGTTTCATACACGTGCAAATCGGTGGGAAAACATCAAAGTTTCAAGTTAAACAGCAAACATATTTGACCCTGTCTTCGCATTCAGGGAGACTTTCCAGCCAGCCGCTTTTGGAAAGAAGTACCAGACTCGAGCTTTGCTCTTATTAGAGCTCATCAGTATTGCATAGCCCGGCCGAGGCATGGATATTGATGAACCCTAATTGGAACGAAACTCGAGTCTAGTGCTTCTTTTAGAAAGAGGCTGGCTAAAAAATCTATCCGAATGCGAAGGCTGCGATCAAGTGAAGTGGTTTTCAACTTAAGAATAAACGGAATCCCTTACTACCCATCAGTGAACCCCAAATTTAGTGAGGGCATTGGGAGAAAGTCGCCCAACTCGTTGACCGCAGCTATTCAGGCCAGTTTCATACAAGTTGCCCTCGGTGTTAGCTGTTCGATAAGCCGCAGGCATCTGGATATATTTGTTGAGTATCAGCCTGAAATTTTTCGGACTGGGGCGTGGGTAAACATTCCCTGGCAGGAGGCTCCGGTAAAGGATCACTTGGATAGCCAGCAAATTGCGCGGACATGGTACGGGGCAACAGTTGCACCCAACACCGAGAATGCTTCACCTTCGGGTGAGGTGTTTATTCTTCATTCAAAGATAGCATCCTGGGTTCTTGAAGTTTGCCACTATCTTGGTAGCGACCAAATCATCGATTTCAAATCACCCAGATTCAGGGGGTTCTCTCTAACATTGGAGACAACCTCCGAGGCATTTGAAGCAAATATTCATTTTTATAGTGATAGTAGAACCAGTCTGAAACGTCTTCTAACAGCAGCATACAATAACTGACGAAAGGGTTGCGTTCGATAAACCCGAAAACATTTTCTGTCTAGAATACCATGAATATTTGGCGAGCAAAGGCAGTAAGATATTTTGTGACAACCGACCTGAGGTTATATCATCATTTGGATGCAGTTGACCCAACGCCCTGAAACCGGCAGACGTTTCCATTTCCACGACAGTGTCAAAATTTTGGGGTTCACCGCCTTCAGTTGAACAGTGTTTTTTCCTTATCAACAAGAAAGCATTACGAAAGTTAGTTGGGGATTGACCAGCTTACGGGAATTTCAGTGAAGTTCCGTCAACGTCATTAATACTGGTATAAAACGGAGCATATGAAGGTGGGACGCCGTTAGTATTTTACAGACTGAACAGCGATTATCCTTATGCTAGCCCTTGGTTACTTCTTCAGGGTACTTTGTGTGCTGTTGAATATATCTAACACAGAGTGGGTAATCTCGACGAGGCACTCCAAGACAAGCCAACAGAACTTCTCGCAAACAGTGCAACTGCAAGCCAGCTAATTCGCTGCAGTTCTGTATCTCATACACAGCTATGTAGACATCGTGCAGGATAGTGCTTAACCGGTCTTTCCAATCAGTCGCATCTGAGCATCATTCAAGAAGGCTACCAGACTACCGACGCAAAAGTTGTGGGACAGTATCAACATTGCCAATTTTTCTCGTGTCTCAACAGAAATTCGAAAAGACGACCGGCTGAGCAGTGGCAGCATTGTTCCACGCACTACCTCTTTTTAAATGCATTGTTCAACACTACACGGTGATCGAATAGTTTGCTATCATCAAATTACTCCTGGAACGTGTCATAGATCACTAGGGCTGTGCTTTCTGCACAAAAGTATCAGCGGTGTCAGTGGTACTTGGCCTGTATTTTAAGCCTTGGTGGTGTTCAAGTGCTTTCAGTTGGCAATAAAAATAGAGATAGTGAATTTTTTGCATAAGTTAATGGTATCTGAGTACGTGTGATTTGGCGTTTACAATCACTGAAGCTCCGATGGCAATCTTTGAGAGCATAGTTTTCAGCACATCATTAGTGAATTCATGTAGCTGCTGGTTGCTGAACCTTGGGCGGTTTTCTGTCACGAAGTATGTATTAGGCCGGGATTAGCTGTTCAACTTTCAACCATGTCTGCGGAATGAAACAAGTCGTTTACGGGTGGAACGCTGCATATGCTTCTACCTCATATTTGGTACCATGGACACTTTACTACAATCAATCTTCTGTTGGCAGCCGTGAATAAGATGACTTCTAGCTGCCTCGAAGAGAAACGTTGTTCATCAGTAACATTTTCAGCACTATACCGATTACCGTAGAAAGGGTTGGAAATTTTACCGCCTCAGGAATAGCACAGGAAATGAACACAGCGTCGTTGGAAGATTTACAGGGCCACTAATTCTGCAGGATCTGAACAATGAATAGTCTGAAACACACTTCAGATATCACCCTTAACGAAAACAGGCCAAAAAACGGTGTGCTTTCTTCGTGTGGGGAAAAATTACTCCCCGAGTAAGCACAAATATTGAAGAAGAGGACCCCTCCTTTGAAGAAGCAGAAATTACTCTTGAAGATTTAGTCGTGAAATTTCATTCTTCTAGCATGAAAAGCGCCCTTGAAGGTACCCTGTAAATGACTCCCAGATCTTTCATTATAGAGGGATAAGCAAGCCCATGAGGAAAGCTGAAAACATCCGGGTCGAAAGCATGCAGTCTCGCGCACAAACTGACAAGCATTTTTGAAGTCACGTGCATCTCCTGGAAGTTCATAACTTCAGCTGGTGATGTAAATAGCAGATTTGAAAAACTGGCGAAGTATCGGTACTATTCAAACGGAGCAAGTTTTGCTGACCGGAAGCTGTAAAGTCTCTGAAAACTGGCATAAATTTCTCCACGCTAACTTTAGACGTGTCCATTGACCACATAACGTCACTCGAGACGACATGAAGAACATTATTAATGAACTAAACTATGTATCAACCTTACCCTCATGGTACAAAATAATTGGCGGAGACTTCAACATGCCCAATACCGCATGGACCTTTCACAGTGCCCCTGCGAATGAAACTGAGTTCCTAGCATGTGTCCAAATAAACGGATGGCGCTAAGGTGTTTTAGCGCCTACTAGGCAAGACCACACTTTAGATCTCATCTTTACCATAGGCATCTATTTTGCTACTGTATCCGTCTTGGAACAATTTCCAGGAAGTAAACTTAACGTTCGACCTAAAAGCTGTTGAAAGGTTGACCGTCATACACTATCGCCAAGCTGAATTCGTCAACTGGAACGTGTTCATCACACTACTGAGATCTCTGGAATGGAGCCCATTTTTTCTTACCTCCGATCCTAGTATTGCAACCGAGGCATTTAATGAACACTCCAGCTATTGCATGAACATCTTAACCCCACAAATATCAAAACACCGCGATGTGTAGGGTAACAGCATAATTCTCACTCCGAAGGAGCAAGGCAAGCTCAAAATTCTTAAATCACGGTACCAGAAAACATGCGACTTCTCTCTTATCATGCAAATGCATAAAATGTTCAATGCGATTGAACATAAAACCAAAATGCTCCACATGAGCGAAGAAAAACATGCGCTTAACAGCGCAAATGAGAGCTCGCAGTTGAATCAGTCGATGAGACGCAGGAATAATGGGAGAGACACTGCCATCTCAGTAATCACACTGCCCCATCTCTTCCTGTAAGTACAAGTACGTTCCTTAGCCATATCCCTGTTGATGCAAGGCTTACACGCTCCCAGTTAGCCATTATCAAACCTTCTCACTTAACTGGTCCCGACGGCATTCACCCTGTTGCTCTGAAATACGGAGGGGAAGACATCCCTCCACTTCTGCTTAATATTTACACACTTTCTCTAACATCAGGTTCCTTCCGTCTTCAGTGGAAAAACTGTACAATTAAGCCCCGCTATGAAAGTGGCTCGCGACACGAAGTCATCTATTATCGTCCCATTAACCCTAAGTCAATTTGTTCTAGGGTGTTGTAGAGGATAATAAAATGCCACATTGTCCAATTCCTGTTATCACGAAACCTTATAAACCACTCCCAGCATGGGTTTCTCAACAAGCGTTCTTGCATGATATACTAGCTGGAACTTCTTAACCGTGTAACAGAATCTAGCGACGCCGGTGAGGCGATTATCATTATACTGTTGGACATGGCAAATGCTTGTGATCGTGTGTCTCTTAAGCGTCTTCTGTTCAACATAGCATCCTTTGGTATACGCAATCTATTGCTTAGGTGGTTTTCGTCCTACCTTACAGGCCGCACACGACCAGTGAAAATAGGAGACAATAGCTCAACCCCCAAACCAGTTACTAGCGGTGTGATACAAGGAAGTGTTCTGGGATCGTCACTCTTTCTCATATATAAACGATATATATCGAATTGTCAAGCATCGCAAACTATTCCTATCCGTTGACGATATCAAACTGGTTGGCAGCTTTCCTCCCGACAATGTTTAGAAAACATACGGAAGGACCTCATGCCACTAAAGACTTGGTGCAAACTTGGATGGTGAAATTTCCAGCCAATAAATCCACTATCGTTGTGCATGGTTGTCACTTACCAGGTATCTCTATATAGCTGGACGGTCGCAGCCTATCAACCGCCAACTCAGTACGTAACCTGGGTTCACGTTACTCAGATTCATTAAACTTCGCAGAACATATCGTTCTCAGTCTCTAAAACCAGACGTACGATAAGTTACATTAAACACTCACTCTTCCTACCTACTGCACATTTACACCTTTATAAACTGTGTACGACACCAGTTTGAGTACTGCACGTTCATGTGCGGCCACCTGCGCAAGTATGATAAGCTAACTCTGGAAAGCCTCCAATGTACATTCACGAAAGCTTGTTGGGTTATCCACCTTCTCTGAGCTACATAAAACGCTGCCAGACGCTTGCAATTGGTCCTCTTTGGTTACAGGGACTAAATCTTTACATTTCCCTCATGCATAATCTGGTCTATGGCAATAAGTTAGCCGTCAGCTTCGCAAGTCGCTTAAAACACAGGTTGAAGTATAACTTCAGAAACAAGGACTTCAACTTGGCAGCTCTTAAATCTCACAAAAACTGCGTCCAAATTTTTTCTAAGCAAAATATTCCTGCATTTGGAGCAAACTCCCGTATGCAATTAGATCCAGTAAGAATATACACCGATTCAAACGAAACTTAGAAGCTTTCCTAACAAGGACGAACGTCATGTCCATTTTTGAGCTCTACTTGTCTGAGGACGTTGACTTTGAAAACGGACCTACTAACATCTGATGAAAACCCTCTGTGTTGCGTGATGTAACATCACGCAACCCTTGGACTGATCGAAACTACCGATTACAGGATAGGTGTACTTTTAGATTTGCCAGCGAACTGGTGTCAGTGTACATGCCCGTTAGTAACAACCCAATCATCATGGTACGCCCTTGCCCGATACTTATTGATAGCTTGTGTGTCTGTGTTTTAAACCATTATGCATAAGATGAACATGCTAAAACTGTTTGAAAAATACTCAACCTATTCGTCTCATGACTGCATGACAACCTCGAGTCGCAACCCTTCCTCGTTCCCCCTTGATAGACCACCAGGCAAACTCTCGGTATTGTGAAACATTGTTCTCATTCTCTATACCGGCCGTTCAGAGATAATTTACTTTTAAATCCGGCGGTAATCGTATACCAGGGAAAGCTTATAATCGATCTCTTCTTGTGTGATTTGAAAACAGCTATTCGCTTGTGGTATATATTTCATCAACTAACACAATGCTATTAACAACGCATAGAAGGTTATGTCAGAATATCACATGTTCCCCTGTTCATCATAGATCATATAGTCAGTTTTACGTCCTCCCGTCTATCGCGTGATTCCGCTTTCCAGTCTTGGTTGCACTGATATATCACGCGCGAGGAAACACCCCACACAGCCTGGACACTCAAAATTCATTGATGGTTGAGCATATCGCGATCTCCTCAAAATTCTTTGGAATTTGAGCGAAGAATGCGTCAGGTCTAGAGGTCCATGCGTTTCCCGCGAAAGTATATGCGTCCCTACCAAGCTCACATCATGAAAAATTTTCCGCACATTTTCCCGGGACTAGCTACACGGAATAATGATCAAATTCTCCGCCAATACATCCCCTCCGTCCTCTATGCACTTTTCTTGGTGCGGCCTTGAGCACTAGGCCAGTGAACACATTATGCAGTCCCAATTGACGTCAATCAATTATTTTATCTAATTGTTAAGATCCCAAATGCTATCATCTCAGAACCATATAGCTCGAAGATTTCGGCCTAAACATGAATTTTCCATTCATATAATCCCAGTTTTGCTGCTCTATTCACATAGCTGACTCGCTGTACAATTATCACATTTGGTGTTCAAATGTTCACATGCGTAAAGCTCCTCGCGTCGACTACACTTACCTGGGCGTGCTTTTCACAAATGCGTCGAGAAATAAACTATTATTATTAATATTATCATCCTCGGTAGAGAGCCCTTTGTCCAGGTTGAAGTTTGGTGAGAATAGAACCTCCCTGGACAGTTTAGCCCATGAATTTACTTCGCTCTCATTATATCAACCTCCAACAAATCTCTTCGGCAAAGAAACACTTAAAACTCTCAATCGACGTCCTCAAAAAGTCCCTCTACATTCTACTCCACCAAGTGACTCATAGAAATGACTATAGTAACTGCCGCCGTTTTTGCATCCTGCTTGGGCTTCTTGAAGTTTTCTCCGATTCATTCTGTTCCTGTACAGTACGTTCCGGAGAACGTGTGCTTGGGAAATCACTGACTCCCTATACTCTTGTCAGTAGTGACTCCTCCTCCTCGAACTACTTCGCAGCAACAGCCGCCAGAAGGGCAACATGTGCGTAAGTTGAAGAACGACCTGCTTTAGATCATCCCTTCCAACTTGAGCAGCTTTTTTCATACACGAGAATTGCTTTCCTTGACGGGCTCACCGTGATTGTGTGGTGCGGATAGCAAAGACGCATTCTCTCTGGGCGTGCCTGAAAACCTTTCTCACTGACTGCCTAATAGCCCACTCTAATACGTTGAGTCATCTGATACCTTCTACCATCCGCTATATATCTGCTGGAGGTCTGCTATATTCTGAGAAAGAGTTCATTGGTCCACTGGCCGCCGAGCGTTCCTAGGTCTTGCTGGTCGTTTTCGGACAGTGACCTTATATGCATAGGATTAGTTACATTCGCTTGGTCTGTGCTGCACGCTTTTATGGGAGGTCGCTTGGTGTATAAAACAACGAGTAGCATTTATTCTGCTCTCGCTCCCCAAACCTAATCAAAATGTCACTCGGGCTGCAGATATTTTCAAAAATAGACTACACTGCGGTAGCGATGCGCTCAATGTCATGAAACTTCTGAAAAGTTGCACGATGTTTTAGGCCTCCATATGTGACCAGCTGTTTGCACTGTCCCACGGGATACCCCACACGCGTTTATCCGAAAAGCACACAAGCAGATATGTCATCTTCATCGAAAGGAGCTCAAAAGATTACATAGCTCTGTTAAAGCAGGCGCATACGTTGATTGTTTGGCGACGGTCGTGTGTTTGATAGAAAGCCGATGATTACGCTCCGTCATCGTCTATCTCCATCCTGTTAACCCCTATCCATCATACATTCGAAATGGTCTGGATGTGCCTTCTTTGCCGAGACTGACAATACTGCATGCTTTTGACCCGAATGCTTGCAGCTTCCCTTATGGGCTTGTTCTTCCCATCATCATCTTCGCCGTTGATGTCTGTATGCCATCGCCGTTTATCTCGGATTTCAGACTCAATGGTCACCACATCAAGTCATTCCAAGTCGTGTGATTTCGACGAGTTTTCTGATCTCACGAGAACGTAGTCTCTAACTTACTGAACCTGCTGTATGCCGCAGTAAAATGCTCAAATTGCTGAGCTGACAGTTTGCTGATACAGCGTAGTGCAACCCGAAATGAAGTAGGTAAACGCCACTTTAATTCAACCATTAGTGTTAATTATGTACAGTTCGCAAAATTTATATTAGAATCACACTGGGATGTGCGCGACCATTCTTGATAACCACAGGAGATAGAAAACAACGAATGATCAAATAGTGCTACAAACCTGAAGTCTTCTAGAAGAAATATGTGATCAGAAAGAAATGGCCGTAGCCTATGAAAATTTGATGCACACAGAGAGAAAGACGATTTGCAGGTTTCGCAGATTTAGTCCAAAAGATTTGATGTTACGTTGATTTACGATCTGCAAGGTTGTGTATGAAACACTCTTCCAGATAGACACGTCCGAGTACACCTCCAGGGTGTTTCGTCATTGCCTGATACAGAGAGCGTTTGAGAAGCGTTGAAAAGACTTGGCTTTGGCGAGATAAGACGGAAAATGCCAAAATCCTGCAAGCGAGTGGGCCAAATTCGACTAAATATGACAATCTCAAATTGTTCCGTCAAGACGGCGTTGTGTGAATCCACTCATCGCAGAAGGTATCCTCGAATAGCGGATGTCTTTGAGATTAATAAAAACGACGCAATCGCACGACTTAAATAAGGAAATGTGTAGTGATCAACTTTAATATGTGGACTAATGTGCATGCAACATTTTTGACAGGCTTTGTTTTGTATTAGTATTCTTGCGTTGGTTGATGAAATATGCAAAGATGCAACCTAGTTGTTACAGTATTTTGCGATAATTGAGTATCTCGCAGCTACATGTGAAGTGATCATCACCCCAGTAAACACAACTTCCCTCATGAATGGGTAATTCTTGGGGTAGTTACCCAAAAAATTAATCCTTCTCCAGACACGAAGTATTAAGACCCCGGAAAATCGTTTAGTCAGCAAATCCTGTTTTTAACCGGAGTTTCCGGGAAGTTCACCGCACTTCCTTTCATATTCAAGACCTACGTCCTGATGTGCGATTTGTTTAGGTGGTCGGCCAAATGTGTCTGTCCGTCAGCGCTACTATGTGGCTGGCTTTATCAACTGGCGGTGAGTGGGTTATTTTCTCTTTGATTCCACTGCTGGTGTCTCCTGTGTGTATTACCAACCACGGTATTAGGTGTCGATATTTGCGAATATTTATTGGATGAGTAGCAAATTGTTCTATGGTTAGATGTGCGAATTTGTAAACCCAAGTTTCGTCACGTTGATAACGTTCTCTTGAGCGTTTTTCTAACAAATTCGTCCAGAAACATACCGTTATTATTATTATTATAGGCGGAAGACGAAAATAACGACATGAATTCACTCTACTTATTCCCGTTGGTTGTAAACATGCGTCTAGGATGAAAACAAGAGCCACAAAAACTAAATAAAGCGACTGAAAACACCAGTACTCACGACCGAACCCATGGTGAATAAAGGTTGACAGCCGGTTGTTTGTGGCCATAGAAACGACTGTCGACGGTTGACCAAAATTGCACTGATATACTCGAGAATTTGTTGGCTGCTAGCGTCCATCACGTCCTTCAACGAGGGTGTGATACTGACAGTGTGAACTGCGTTTGGCGAGTGCTTTCCATCGGCTGATGAACCTGCAACTCTCAACCACGTTGGGGTGTGCTCGTTAGTCGTGGTTTTAGGCATGGTTTCTGTTCCACCGATGTATGTGCTTTGCAACTGCAGGAATACTTGTGGATTGAATGACTGGTAGACAACAAGGGTTTGCTTTTGGACGGGGGATGAAGGTAGCCTTGTCGTTTGTCGAAGCAGGACAAGCGTTGGTGCAATACACCCGCTTTTCGACGCGGCACTGATCATGTTTCCAGAGGTATTCATCAGACCATCACCTTTGAATTTAAGTTAGATAGACAGTACTTTTAACGTTGTACTACCCTCAGGAGTGAGTTTATTTCATTCCCGATCGAAACTGACTCACCCACCAATGGGTGGCTCAGCAAGGACAAAACGCCTGTTCAGCCATTACGGTGCAATTTTTGATCAGAGGTGACGGCCAATATCGCATCTTCGTTTACAGTGTTGAACACTCACAGGTCACAAATTTTCAAGTATACTGAAGTACTGTCGATTAACATTCGACAGCCGGTTCGATGCGCACGAAACTACTGACTATCAACCTTCGTTCACCGTGAGTTATAGTCATTTTCCAGCCTCACTTGCACGCTTACCCTTTTCATTTAATTTTTTTTCAATTTTTTTTCCCGGCCATAGTTTTACGACGGACGAGAGTGTGGAATTAATTGTAATCGTAATTTTTTGCTTTCTAACTGCTCCACCTGGGCGGTTCGAAGGGATAATGTCAAAATTCCCACGCTGCAAATTTAGTTCTTATAATACACAAGGGTATACGCACTCATTCGAATATACGCAGCTTAAGGCGGTTCCGTAGAATGCTGGGGAGTTTTAGGGCCAGGATTTAAACGGGAGTTAAAATAACCTCCATAACTCTCCACAGAAACGGAACATGGAAATGACCGCTAAGCATACAAGCAGAATTCTCAACACCCTCTAGAACTGACATTTCTTGCGGATCGAACTCTGTAAAGTTCGCCGTGTAGCGGCAAGGCTGTTCGTACAGAAGTCCAGGATGTTTGTTACCAGAGGAACCTCTATGAAAAGTTCGCTCCCCGGAATCACACGATTGGCCTATCTACCCACTGGACCGTGGATCACGCAGCCAAATGGTTTCTAGCAGCACAGTGCAGTTTACACCCACGGATTCTTCAACAAGCACTCAGTGTTCTTTCGAGATATTGTATCCAATCAGTATATTAACCTCTGTTCGGTCAATCTCTGCGAACCAGATTTCCGTCAAGTGTCGCCATCGCTCGCTTACGTCCCTCAAGGGAGTCACATTCTCAGACGGCAAATCCTCCATGATTTGCACCTCGTCATCCTCAACGGTTCCACCCGTTGACAGCAGAAACCACTTGGGTTTCGGTGTGACACACTTAGAATCGAGTACGCCGCCGAGTGTCGTGTTTGTCAGGCACGGCCTAATTGCGGCGACTTAACTTCCATCGAAAAACCGTTTGTCAGGCGTTCCTCGTTTGTCCAAAGCGAAGCAGTCGCTGAACGTAGCGTGTCAGTCCAGTTTGAAAACAATACACAAACTGCTCTGTGAACTTGTAGTAATCTTTCCAATAGCCGTTAAAATGTGCCAACTTGATATTCGGCAAATCAGTAAATTTCAGCATTAGCAAGGAGAATGACGTTTTTGCAAAATCATCACAGTGGTTCTTAAGCTTGCAGAGGGCAGGACAAAGTTTGTTCGGACGATTTACCACGTACTGCCTAACACGCAGGCTCGCGGAAGTTTGTGGTTAATTCGGCGACAGTCTTTCATGCCACTTCAATCCCATATAGAACGATTCACCTTTTAAATTTTTGGGACGTTGCCTGGCTACCACCACTTGTTTTGTAGCTTGCACAAAAACCTCTCATTCTGGCTTTATGGCCGAATGCTTCCTCTTCAGCCTAGTGATTGTTAAGGTTGAGCGAGTGCTGATAGTAATCCAGACACTAGACTCACCGTTCAAAGTCATAAGCCTATCAGAGCTGAATTGAATACCAATGTTGCCTCTGGGACGTGCTTTTCATCAGTAGCCTCTGGAGCTGTTGAGCGTTGCGGCATTTTTGAGGGACGTGACCAAACCAATCAGCAGCTGTGACTAAATACCACTGAAGCTGTTGAGATTGAGCAGACATTTCCCATCTATTCTTTGGTGAAGTTCCGTGGAGATGCTTCTGTCGAGTTGAGAAGACGTGAAGGGATACAACCACACAAGTATGTTGCGCGTAGCACTGCATCCAACTTGATACCCATTTTTATTTTCGCTGTTTGTTCAGAGGTGGTGGGAGGTGCTAACGACGCCTCCCAGCGACATCTCCACACTTGCAAAGTGACTGAAACTGCACTGTTTTCGACAGGGCCGCCAGTGTGTTTCCAGCCTAGTTACTACTAATCAGCAGCGAAGTGAAAACGTTCACACCGAAAACTGAGTGGGCGTTTTTTCACTGGGTTTCCCGGGGGTCCTTACAGAGCAGAAAATAGCTTCATGCTTTTCCAGCTCCCATAATACGCTGCTGAAGGAACTCTGCTGCACAGTACGGAAGCAAATCTCATTGATCACAAATGGATTTGACGGTAGTGGTAGTGCGCACTCAACGATAAAGGGGCCCTTGTAAGATGCTAGGTGTGCCCGGTATTGGATATATGACATTCGTTTCGTAAGTCAAAGAGACGTTCACTTCCATTCACGAGCGTGTGCATACACACTCGAGTCCCACGCGGATGAATATAGCCTTCGGCTATACATGGACACGCTTTGCAACCGGTGCATGTTAAATAAACTACAGCTGAAGGTGGCAGGATTTGAATTTCTGCTACTCCCTGAAAAATTGGAACACGTTACCTCATTGCTATTCTTGATCTTTGTGTACACCAACAAACAAAATAACGTCAGCCAAGATGAGAATTTTGCTGTTATCTGCAGATAAATAAGACCTGAAGCTCCAGAACTCAAGAATTTACCGGCTGCTGTCCGTGTTTTGTAGAACGGGACACCTGCATTCCCACTTATTCCACGCTGGTACGTCAATTGCTAAAGCATAGGTTTCAGACGGGTTTCCAGTATCCCCCTCATGATGCGTTGCGGTCTGACCAACTTTTGTAGTAAATATCCATTTTGATTATTGGAGTAGATTAGGACCGCAAGGAGACATACATCGCGCGGTGCAGGCATTTCGTTTACTCTCATCAGTCGGTTATATAAAACATTCCGTTATATAGGTTAAGCGAACTTCACTTAGTTGCAATCAGGTCTCACTGCTTCGACAACGAAATCGATTACGTTAGTACCTCTCACCAACAAAGCGCCGGTGCGTGACGGTCGACAAACACTGCTTCTGAGAATGCCAACAATCTAGGATCGCGACTGCGCAATAGGACCGCGAACGAAGTGTCGGGGTCAATCACATGACCTGTTGCGATTGGGTGTTTGGCTATCGAAGACGCCGGATTTCTGTTCGAGTGTTGGTATCCTGACCCAGCTTGGAACATTATTCGCAGTAGCCACTTGTGAATGTGCTCCGTCTTCCTCTGTCGTAAATTTCGGTCCGTTCTGCCGATGTATGAATCACCGCAACTGCAGGTGAACTGGTAGGCAACGTGAGGGGCAGAGTTTTCCGAAGAAGAACGATCTAGGCAGTGGAGGCTTATCCTGCGAGTGGAGAAGAACAAGCGCAATTCCCCCGCAGGATATGTGCGATCAATGACAGATTTCAACTTTCGACTTGCATCGGTAATGTTGTGGTCACCTGTGTAAGGAATGTTGATAAAATCCTGCTTTTTCGGTACTAACTGTGGTTGGGAGGTAGTCACTTGTTCCTTGCAATGAATTTAAAAAAATTTTGTCAGATATCCATTTGCAAACGGAACATTTTTCAAGAGCTCCTTTCCACGAAACACCAAAATGAGTGACTGCCTAATGCCAAACAGCATGCTGAAAAAGTGCGCCGCCTTATTGCTGCCACCTATGCCGAACGTATTACAGTAAAATTGACATTTCGAGCTTTTTGTGCCTGGAGCTTTGGTTGGTTGGAGGAGCTGTTAACCAACGCATACGGACCCCAGAAGCCCGTGCTACACCACAATACTCATAACTGATCAGACGTTTCCATGGAGAAGGAAGTTCTGTCTTCATCATTAGCGCTGACGTCTGTTTTGTCGGCAACAAAGGTGTACGGCATGGATAAACCGACATTGAAACGACCCACCGGAAGTGCATGCTCGGATCCCAACACTCCGTAGGTTCATCTCATAAAGCGATTATCATCTCCATAATGATTCAGAATTTTTAGGTCACTACATCACCAACTAGGCTTCGATAGGAATGATAATAGGTATGAAACGGTGATTATGTCGGCCAGGCTGCTAGGTTCGGGAGTTCGCGGAAATACAAATGACGTCGTTCAGAACTTACAGGTTGCTACCCGTTCGCCCGAACCATCATTACAAACTCGTTATCATATCTCATATGAGTTCGTCCTCATGTGTTCCCTAATTAAGTGGATGAACTTGTCACGTCTTCCTTCAGGACAGTTGCCTCAACGAGTCGTAATGCAAGTAGTGTGTAGTCATTGGACAAGGTTCGTCAAAGGCACACCACCACACTTTCTCTAAACGTCATGTAGGTAGTGTTTTTATAGACACGCATTCCTGATGGGTGACACCAACCATGGAACCTTCCACGTGATGTCGTCAATTTTTGACCACCAAACACTTGTGACATAAAGTAATCCACGATGAAAACTTATGGTGTAATCCAGGAGCTCGTGGAATGATGAGTTTTGCATAGCGCTAATTGGTGCCATTAACACTGCTACCGATCTATAGACTCTGATGAGCTTGAAACGATGGACCCGGCTAACTCACTGACGAGTTGGCAGTTAGAGTGTGTCAGGCTTTTTGTTTCCTTACATGGCTCATGAAGACGCACATGACCACAAGAACCACTCGGACTTTTAACATATTCCACACGAAACATCAAACGGAGCGACTGCCTAATGGAAGACAGCATGTTGAAAAAAGTGCGCCACCTCAATGCTGCTACACGTAATAAATGATACTTCCGCCCATGGAATCTCTATTGCTTAGTCAAGCCAACGGGCTACAAGTCAAATACTTTCCCCATATTGGCTCATTCGTCCGTCATAGTTTGAAAGCTTCCATTTTTTCAGTTGATTATCCGCAACACTTAGAATCGTTACAACTGTTCTCTTCAGGCATTGGTAATTTCCAACACTTCGCTGAATATTTTATCAGGTATATTGGGCACAATGCCACCCAAGGGTCATAAATATAATTTTACTGGCGCTAATCACCTTTTGGTTATGGTCATTTTCCACATTAAGCGGTGAACCGAGCATCACATTCGATTCACTGGCAGCCAAACTGGTGAGCCCTCTGTCCACAGAATGCTCCTTCCTGTCTAGTGACCATCCTGAGCGAAACAGCTCTCTGCGTTTTGTACTCAACGCTTGAGGCGCTTTCACTTTAAGCTTTGAACAGCCTCCAGGGTTCTGTTCGTTTAGCTTACATAGCTTTCCATTATGTATGTTTGCTTTCAGACCACTGCTATTTGCACATCTTTCGGAATTATACCGTGAGTGCCTTATGATCTCTTCATCCACCGCCCTTATGAGTGCTCTGACAATCCGATCTTACCCTTATCAAACAAAACTCTGGATTATATGTTGCGCTCTTCAACTAATCGTATTGATCACTCGCTCCACCTTTCTGCCGTTTTACCGTTCCGAGTGCAAATGTTAGGCACGTACTCCACCCAAACACAGCAACACCCCTTATATTTGTTTTTACAAAAACCCATTGTTTATATCTTCACCTCTTCGAATATCGTTTTAATTTCTCGCCGCCTCGAAGGATAACGAGTTGTTTTGAATTATTTTCCTCCTTGTCTGTCCAACCACCCGTCAGGTTGATCTATTTAAATAAGAAACTCGTCAGCAAAAGTCCCCGTACTAACCTAATAAGCTTCCGGCGGTTACAGCAGCTTGCGCTTACTCCACTCGGTGACCAAAAATTCAGATAACCTCAGTTTGTTCACCTGACTTCCAAATAATTTACCACGCAGTCGTCTTTATAGTCACAGGCATTACCTTGAACTCAACGTCCCCATGAATTAATCCATCAAAGTTGGACAACGTATCAGGCACTGGTGGTGTTCGCTTTGATCGATTTGACAATGGCACTGGGCCGGACCCGGACATCACTTCCTTACGAGCGGAAAATATGCCGAGGTACATGGTGTCGTACGCAGTAGTTAGCGTTAAATTTGTACAGGTAACACGACTTACAATGAAATATTAGCCGAACAGACATTTTCATCTAAATAACACCGACATCCACAGCATATGCGTTGAGAAATATACCATTATTATTAAATAATTTTGGAGCCACAACCCGGGAAAAGCAACTAATGGCAGACAGGTTCAGACGCTAAAATCGTTCCATAAAAGTCTCCCCACCCGGAAACTTTCTGGAGGGGAAAGTTCAGAGAGGTGATTAACCTGAGTGCGCATATGATGAACACAGCGAGTTGGTTAGGAAACATTTGCAGGCAAATAAACCCGAGATGTGATCTTGTCTGCCATGATGGTCCAACTGGCTGAGCAGCGACCTGTAAGTTTTGGCTGGGGTCATTCGAACTCTCGAAATTACCCACCTTCGAGTCTTGTTGGAAAAGTGACAGTCTGCCAGTGCAGCTTGTTAGGCAAGTAAGTGTCTTCGTAATCTGATAGGAGTGCTTGTGATGACCTTAAATGGACGACTGGACGCTCGCACTACGTCGCTATTTCGCTGGACCTATTGGCTCGAGAAATTGACGTTAAAAAGTTGGCAGATGACTCAACTCCCGAAGATAAAGGAGGAACCAATAAGTTAAGAACAGTGTCTGTGTTGCCGTAGCTTGGGATATGGTTTTGTTTACCCGGATTTTCCTCAGGCTGAGCATCAAATTGCAAAGTTTTTTTCCATCGAACGAGACAGCATATTCAGCAGATAGGTTGCGCTGTGCAAAACTCGCCGATGATGCTTTCATCTCGTTTGGTGGTGCAACGTTTGCAACCTGAACGCCAAGCTCAGGAAACATCGCGAGAGCTAAGATGCAATTAATGTTATCGTCAGTCAAGTTTAACTTACGAAACATCCAGGGTTTGAAAGTGCACAGCTCTGCAGGTTGTCGGCAGCAAAAGAGAATGCTGACTGTTCAGAACCTTGTAATAATGTTTAACCCATCGGAGGACGTTATGAGAGAAAGGCGGAAGAATTATGTAGCCTGCGGTAGCTAGAAATTTCAAGTGGACGATGCTATTTTGGTTGTTTACAGGCAATCTCATAGAGGTTCGTGATTTGTTTGATAAAGTCGCCCGATTGCTTCTGCCTCGCCAAGCTTTCTCACATTAATAGCTGATCCTTTTCCACTGTCACGACAAGGCCTGCCTCAAAGAGGAGTGAGTGACGTGACCGGTGCAAAAGTAGCCCGTCTGTTGTTGGGAAGCGGAGTTTCGAAGGAGACAAATGTAGTTGAGTTCTCTCGTGAGATTGGCAGATGTTCTTTTAAAGTGAACAGCGATGTGATTTGCTGTTATGTGTGTAGTCTACAGCATCATCCAGATCATGGCAATTGTACCAATAGAACTTACTAGGTACATAAAAACAGTGCTCTTAGCTGAGCCTGCAACAAGCGCGTCGAAACTATCTATGAAATTCATGGACAAACGAAGGCCTCTGTAATGATGAGCATGGTTGTCGATGGAGACAATATGAGAGGGTTTGCAGTTTCCACTGAACACTTCAGGAGATTAGGCTGTTATAAGGCAATCTTCGCAGTCTATGTATCATCTCGGCCATTACTTCAAATACTGCTTCTGACAACAAATAAGCATCGCTTTGTCTGTCTGTAATCTCACTGATGAAGGGTCCTGGTGTGAAATAAAGGAGGGTAATGTGAAATTCTCAGAGCGCAGAGCTCTTGATGTTAAGACACGCTGTCGTAGCCTTCAAAGACGGAGCCCATAAACGCTCTGAGGCACTTAGGGGTTGCAGGCAAACGGAAGATTTGTGGTCGCTGAAAATGAACGTCTAAAAAATAAAGTTGCGCCCGCATAAAATGGAGACGTCACAACCTGCGGCGCTGTGGAACAATTTTCAGGGTATAAACACCATAGATACTCTAAGATGTGGTGACGTTATAGGGTTCTGATATCCCAAACTTTCGGGAGGTTATTTGATTTGAATAGACCTAAGGCTCAGAGTGTAGTCAAGACGTCTACAGCATTGTATCACGGAAAAAGGCGTGTTGTACATTCAGGTTCTAGTTATAGGAAAAGACGTTCGTTCCCTGCTGTAATTGTCCGAAGGATTATCACAGTCTCAATGGCAGTTGGAGAAACACAAACGAAATGGATCCCAAGAAGATCTTGAAAGTTCCTTCGACTCCCTCTGTCTGATCCTAAGGCAGACCGAGATAATGGGCGTGTCACTTAATCGCGTACGGCATATCTACAGAGAAGAACATAATTAGTAATAGAATACGGTAGTTGTTGCAATGTGACATGTATAGAAAGAACACCAACGGTACAAACCCGAACGTTTTGATGCCCAGAGGAGTGAGAGGGTCCAAGACGAAGAAAGCACCAAAAGAAGGGTAAGTACCTGACACACATCTGGAGGTAGCTCCCTTTTTGAAATGCCAAACCGGGATGGGCAAAACGAAAGGGTGAGTAGTAAGCGTTTTCTGCGTAAGCGAGTGATATGTACGAAACAAATGCATTGTGCTCAGTACAGCAACAGAGGAGACAGATTTATTAGTTGACACTGAAATCGGGAGATGGCGTTGCGAATCATTGTCCATCGGGGTATTGTCTTCAACCTATAGTCAGACAAGATGACAAAGTTGCCGGGAGCTCGCCTCATTTGGCTGCCAACCAGCGCAAACTGAGAGCGGATCGAGATCAAGTAGCTATAATTATGCCGGTTGGTCTTCGACTGTTCATGGTATGCGGGACTCATGTATGCTTCGCATGCATAGAGAAGAGTCACATGACAACTGGTTCAAAGAAAGATTAGATGGTAGCACTCCTCTAAGACCAAACGAATGGGCGGATAAGAACATTTTCTAAGGTGGTTTTGAAGCATCTGGAGCGGAATCGCCCATAGGACATGCTCAGCTTGGAAGTCTCGGCGAAAGATCCTCCCAAGTTTTTCAGTGATTCAGCGGATAGCGCACAGGTTTGAGGTAGATGCTTAGCGTACACGGATCTAATCAGTTTTCCCTACTCAGTGTCAGAAGGGCCTCTGCTGATGTGAAAACAAACGCAAGGGAAAAATGCGGCATCGCTCCTGGGGATTACAGTGAATACCGAGAATAGAGTAAAACTTCTTGAATGAAAACGCTTCGAAAAAATGAGTGAAACATCGTTTTTGAGCAATTTATAGGAGAGATTCTAACGACCTCAAGGAGGTTGATACGAAGACAAACGCTGTCGAATGGTGGTCCAAAGATAAAGCTTGAAAAGCTTCCGGTTATGTTCTCGCAGGCTGTCATCAATCGCCACGATAAAGATCTGTTAAACAAGATCTATTGTAAAGAAATGTGTGGGAATTAATTCACTGCGGAGCCATCGAACTTCATATGGGTACAGGTCAAGGACATAAATTGAGACTCCTGCGGGATATTTTCAGACCGGAGACTGGGTTGGCCGCCGCGCGCTGAACGCGTTCATTAGCCAGTATATTCCAACTCAGGTCGGCTTACATTACCAAATAAGGGCACTCTAGCAGCAATCATAAGTGGAACTGATAAAACCTTTTTGTCTACACGGGAAAAAGTGCGATTCATCGTTCTGCGAGTGGCAAATTCTTTTTTCGCCGCTGTCGCATGGTGACACGTGGCGGATAAGTTGGGAGTAAACTGGATACCAATGTGCCCCTTGGAAACTATTTCTGTGCCGAACACACTACAGATTACCAATGCATTGCACAAATCTCTACTGAAGGACATGTGTGTGCACGTCATCCAGTGGGAGACTGCAGTCTTCCGACCAGTACCCAATCGCGCCAGCATCAAATTGTAGTTGGTTGGGGTCATCGTCATTCCAGGTTTGCTGGTCTTCAGTGTATAGGGGATCTTTCTCGAAAGTATTGCCCTGAAGGTCGTTGATGTAAACAAGGAACAGAGGGGGATTGAGCCTGCACCCTTGAGGACCACCTGCAGAAGTCTGAAAGTGAAAAGAAATGTCTGCTTTTGTCTCAGTTTTCAAAGTTCTACTCTCTAGAAAAGAGGCAATCCTACTAAAAACTTCTCCTTGAATATCGTAGACTTACAGTGTGTGTTTGACGGAGTGGCGTGAGATAGGGGCATGAGCCCCGACGAGGTCACGGAAGTTAGGATCTGAAATGGGGCCATCGAATTTGTCCTCCGTCAGACTGTCCATCAAAATAAGCATAATTCCTGTGCATGATGAGTTTTGAAGGTAGCCGTGCTGAGTAGAGGACAAAGATAGTCTGACAAGAAGTGGATGGGGGTGGCGCGCTTTAACGAGTGCTCCATTATCTTGCACGAAGTGTCAGTAAGACAGATAAGCCGACAGCTAGCCGAAAGGCGAAAAACGTCCGCTTTGATAATGAGTGTGAATGTCGCCTATTACCACGCACCACAATATATTCCAGTCCACAATGTCTGCTTGAACAGCTTGTAAATGGGTTCTCTCAGAGTAGCAGGTGCCTTGGTTATTCCAGGATGGACCGTGTCAGGACCCAACGCGTTACACGTAGGTCCGTCTATGCTAAAATGTTAACTCGACTCGCTAGACAAAGGCCAGATTGGCAACTTTTGGGGCTAAATTTGCTCACCACTGGGAGTTTGAGTGAAGTGAGAAACCTTGAATTTAGGGGCTTTCCTGGTATAACCGGTCTTGGGCTGATATTGGTATTGATGAACATCAACAGCTTGGCAACTTCGGACAAATGGGGCCAGACGTGCAAAAACCGCGTTTGTTCTGAGAGTGGTTTTCACATCTTGGATAACTTGGATGGTGAGCTAGAAGTAACGGAAAGCCGGAAGAAAAGCGCGCAACCGTGATCAGTCTTGTATGGTTAAACGACGCCGTTGTTGGTCAAAGAAAATGGGGAATGCAAGTGAGACTGAAGCTGGTGGAAGCGGCGCCTGGGGAAACTTCAAGTTATCGACAGAAAAGAATTACACATTTGGTGCAAGCGGTTACAAAACCTAGACGTTCTGATGCGGGTGCAACTTTGGCTGAAGTGTAAAGAAACTTTAATGAAGCGGGCTTACGAGAAACCGACGGAACCTTCAAACTGAGATCACTTTATGGCATTCGTAAAGGTGATGACCAGGTGAATCAAGGGCGAACAGAGGGTACAATGCGCGACCCGTAGAGAGCAAGGAGGCATACAGCTTCGTAGTATTAGAAAGACGTTGAATAACGTCCATGGTTGAAGACGGAATATCCCCAATATGTTGCCACCTTCAATAATTTTCGTGTCAAATTCAACTGGCAACCAAAAGTACCTGTCTAACCCAAACAGACCACGCAAATCCGAATGTTCTATGGGTGACGCCTTCAAGTGAGACACCACCATTAGTTGCAAGCGTCGGATGTTCCCTATTGGTTTCCATCTCTGAGTTCTAGATCGCGTCACTATTATTATGTTCACCTCAGTATATTTTGTGCTATAGTGGTATGTCTAGTTTTCTGCTTGGTTTTAGTCTAATGTAATGAAGTATCGAGATAATGAAAGTTTGACATTGGGTTATGCAGTAGTCGCCGTATCAACTATAGCATTGTTGTCGCGACCATATCCTTTTCGCCGCATCAGTATATCATATATACATATATGTATCCCAAAAAAATGTATCGAAAAGGGCAAGTAATTACTGCGTGGATATTTCATTTGAAGTTTCTCATATAACTGTTAATTTTGGCAACTTTCTACCGTAAAATCTGATTAAATTTTATCTACGTCCACTTCCGTCTAAAAAATATTTTTATATAACAAAGTATAATGACCAAAGTCGGTCGCCAAACAAGATCGTCTGGTGTCAAAACCACTTGTTCTAGCTCTAAGGTAGATATTGAACGACCTAATGGCAAGTGCTCTAGGTCGAAAACTTGTAAAGGCCCTTTCAAAGCTGCTGCCCCGAAAGGGGGTGAATATAAACTGGTGGTTCCCATCAATACTCCTCTAACTAAGAACTGTTCTATCCCCCTAGACAATGTATTGGCGGAGTTATTTGGTAAGGTATCTAAACTGGAGGCTGAACTTGCCCAATTAAAGACAAGCTACGCTGTATTCGATTCCCTAAAGGAGAAACTTATCTCCCTCTCTTACATCGTCAAAGTGCCGGAATGTCCCAAGATGGATAACTCAGAGAGCGCAAGCATGTTTCTCAACACCTCGACAACAGAAATCACAAAACGGATGCGTTGCACATTTAACGCCATCGTATTCAATGTAACAGATAAGCTTTACCTCGATGGCATTAAGAAGCCACTCACGAGGATTACCAATATAGACCC
>QNGE01000150.1:308892-350741 GCA_008508345.1 Paragonimus westermani
TGTGATTGAAGTCTTGAGGGTGCACCAAGCTTCAGTGACCAGAATAATGCAACGATTATATGAGAAGATGAAGGATCTAAAAACGTGAATCTCATTGACCAGTGAGCGTGCATTAGGAGTTGCTGAACGTGATTCATTGTGGTGGGATGATAGAGTGGGACCTGGGGAGGGGCCAGGTGGCGGTTGATGAAATGTCCGTAGGTGAAGTAAAAAAGGACTGGTTTGGCAGACATTCGTGTTAACATAATCAGATGACCACTTACTTGGAGCATAGATATTGGAAACTCGGTTTATAGTAGTACTCATATTTTTGATAGAGGGATGAGTTACTATGCAGCTATTGGATAATGGATGGTAACCGTGCCCCATAGTATAGTAACAGGTTGACCTGAAAGCAGTGGGGGACAAATTATTTACTTAAACCTGAGAAGTGTTGTTTCTTAGAATGTGGTTCTTAAAACCAGATTCATGACGCTTGTAAAGTTCTTTTGGTTTACCCTTATATTGCAGATCCGAAATACTGTTCTCTGATAAGCACCCTACAGTTCTTACTCCTGAAGCATTGTTCAGATGTTTTGGGTTTGCCGTTGGTATGTCCAATTTCTTCATATAACGAAGAGAAATTCCTCTGGTAAGAAGCGAATGGCTCAGCCCGCGCAGCCACGTCATTATCGGGGGACATTTAAGCTGCGTCTTCCAGTGTTCTGAGTAGCTATGGCTGCTTTAGGTATAGGCGTTTTTCTAGTCAATGCCTCGGGTGATAGAGGGATACGTTGAAGACTAGGGGATGCGCTTTTAGCAATAGTCTTGAGTTTCTTTGCCGGAACTTGAAGGCAACTGGAGCTATCAGAGCTAGATGTGGTTTGTTTTTCAATGTTCGCCTGAACCGGCGACGCAACGTCGTCCCCAGCTGTAACTTGTGGGTTCCGAGAGCTCGTGCAGCAGTCAAGATCTGCAGTCAGATCAATGAGATTGTTGTCTATGTTCTTTTCTCTGGAAATATTGGCTCGTAGTATTTTCCTACACAGTAGCGCGTTGTCGTCAAACACTTTCATAGACTTAAAATGTGTGCCACGCCTGAGTTGCTTTTGTCTTCTGACAAATTCGTTCGCCACAATTTCACCTGTGAACTGTAGCAACAATGGACAGTGCCTGTGCTGTACTTTCTTGCGTAGTCTTAAACGGTAGCACTCTTGTTATTCCATCTTACTGGCTTCGAGTAAGATCCTTTTCACCGACAACAGAAGTATTCTGTCAGGTACGTCGAACACAAACACCTTGCTTGCACAGCGTAACCGCTTGTGTAATTCCGTTGCTGCAGTATCAATATACGCCCCTTCGGCTACGAGGTCCTTGTGACTAGGAGTAGTCTGATGGCGGATGTTACTTGAGGCATTTATAATGCCCAACGACGGATCTAATTTGTGAAACATTCCGGTATGCTCCTCGTTTTCTACCGTGTAGTTTTGCTATTCCAGCCACTATCACCCTTATTTTTCTAGCCCGATCTGCGAATACATTAGTAATGAAAAGTGAACATGGTTTGGTGCTGTTCCTTTAAGGTGATGTGCCAAGATTTGCTGTTGAGACTGCCGTTTCAGCAGCGGCATTGATCTCATGTGCGGTGGCAGGGGTGGGGAAAGTGTTGACCAAACAATCTGAAGATTTTACACCTTTCTTCACCGTCGTCATGTTTTCGCTGCGCAGAGATGATCGCTTGACGACTGGCAATTTCTGGAGATAGGCTGACTTAGCAGGCATTACTATGTTCAGAAGGTCTCGAGGCAAAGTAAATATGGTTAAACACAACAAATAGTAGGTAAATTTCAGTGATTAAATGACAAAACAGGATATGCGCCAGCACGCAATAATAAATGGACCTTTTCTAACCGCGCGCTGGTTTGGCTGCTGGCTAAACCCTCGTCATATACCGTTGTACGCTGATGAAATCCGTCATTGTAAGAGGGTGTAACACTTGAGAATCGCAAGTTAGCCGGTGCGGTTCTCAACTGCTCAGTGAAATAAAGAGACATTTAACTAGGGACGTGTTAGCCCACAATTGCAGCGCTAAACCCAGGTAAAAAATCATCTTAATAAGCATGGACTTGTGAGGACCCAACATTCCAGTCTCACGGAGTAGTAAATGTGCCTGGCAAAACTGTTTGTTTCTCCAAAATCAACGGTCACGGATTTAGGCAGGGCAGGTCATGATGGAGGCTGATATAAGAATTTTGGAGATTTTTTAAATTTTAGAATCATTCGAAGCTGGTTCTCAACTAAAGGGGTTCTAATGCCTCTCCGACTTAAGCGGTACTTACGCAAAAGAAACGTCTAATTCCGTTTGCAAGTTACGGTTAAAACTAAAATAGCCATCGCTAGTGGCCGGATGGTTCCGCCACTGTATAAAAAAACACAACCATGAGCGGCAGAACCGATTGGTGTTTTAAGTCGGCTGGCTTCGACAACTCGGAGAACAAAATGAGCAAGTCTGTCACGGAAGCATGCTCGGTTGTTTTCAGATGTCCAAATGATCAGAGTTGGACCAAACGTCGTATGCCGTATAGATCTTGACGTTTTGTTAAGACTCTGTGATACGCTCACAGTTCTGTGACCATTTAGTGCTTACGCCAAAATACTCCACCTCTCGATTCCGTCTCATTTTGTCTACCGTGCCAAAACTACAAGACAGGCAAAGCCAAGATGCCGGAACCATATTCCTGATGTTTGCGTCTAGCGTATGTTTCCAGAACTATTTGGTGAATAAAAATTTGTTCCACTCATAATTGCGAAATGGAGGCATGTACTGAGACCGAGCAGGGGACGATGTGAATTTCACAAGCTCTGTGACCCTTTCCACAAACCGTTAGCTATAATGTCTTTCTCACTTCCAAGTAAATCAGTGTGTTCGCAGAAGTGTGCAGTCGCAGTGCAACGGAAACCTGCAGTAACTGACTAAAAGCGCAATGTCTGTGCTCACACGGAGGCAGACTGTAAGAACTTTTACATGAAAACGCGTGATCAAGAGAAACCTCGCAGCCCCGCTGTGTTAAGCAGTCTGTGAGGTCGCTTAAAGCTCGCCGTGATTAGAAACGTTTGCTAATGCTTAATTGCTATGAACTCATGCAGAAAAAGCGCTGCCTCTGGCCTGAGTAAAAAGTCAGGAAAAACCTGCCTACCAATAAAATGGTCCTCATTTCAGCAGTTAATTTAACGCTGCCTACATCTTGCAGATAAACAGTCTGACCATAAGTTGACTAATGGCTTCCTTAACGGGTTCCACTGCTCCGAGTCCGCAAGTGTACCTACCTCATCGGTACCGCGGCTAAACTAAGGCAACGTTTACGTCATTGAGCCCGGCTGCCCGGCATCTCAGCCAAACCTCAGCCCACTGACTGAATTACTGTGTCTAGAACTTGAGAAGCAAAGCTCACCCATATGGCTAACCCTTTGGGTGAAGACCTTGTTTACCCACGCTTGTTCACTGTTTGTGCACCTTGTGACTTACATCACTAGGTGACATCACCTGTTTAGTGCGTCAGACGGATGTCTGGAATCCCTGGCACATAATCTAAACACTTCAGCTCATGCAAACTGAAAGAGTTAACATAAGTCGCTTGATAACCATTGCTAAAAACCAGTTTTCTAACAACTTCGATTCTTGCGTGTAGATGCGATCGAAAGCAGATCTGCAATGCTAAGTACCTGAGGAGGGTTTGCGTGTTCCACCCTGAGCGTTCTAGTCCCGGAATCCTGAAGTCGCGCCAATATCACATTGTATACGTATATTATATATTGTTATTGTATATTGTATATGCGGCCTCAGGCTTTGTTGGAAAGTATTTGTCGTCGCACTTTTAACATTGCCTTGGACTTGGGAAACTAAGTCACCATTTCATTGTCTGAGCCTCTGTCACTGTCGGTACAGCTTCCAAATCACAGAAACAGCCCAGAGATTGCCATAGACGTATTCTTTAGCAGCTAGTGTGCGTTATCATAGCAGTCATACAAAGGCACTGCGAAGTGCAACCCGAACAGTTTACCGGGACACGAGATAATACCAGTCGTTGCTAGTGCCCCTGGGAAATTTCTAAACAACGTATCGTCAGCATAACCAAAGCCAGCTGGTCATCTACCAGTTGAGATGCGCGCACCAACATCTTGTCTGTAGTACATAGAGTCCTCCATCGTTCAGCTTATGATAAACTCAAACGAAGGTGGTCAAAGTGGGCAGTCTGTACGCAGGTCGATTTTGATGTTGTAACTACCAGACGGTTCGCCGTAGATTCCAACCTGAGCGCACGGTATATTTCCATGATCGTCGGGTATACTGCTGCGTTTGTGCAACTCTGGAAGTGCAGATCACTCTACCGGATCGCAAGCAACTTGATGACCGGAAATTACGACAGTCATTGGCTGGTGGTTCATGTGACGTAACACCGGAAGTTGACGAAAGGCGAAACTTCGAACTATTCTCATTCACGGTGAAACCTTGCCTGTTCTTTATTGATGTCTACCTTCTGAACCGCGGCAGTTTGGGAATGTATAATGTATACTATAACTCCAGTAATGACTGAGCTTGAGTGAGTCCCCCTATTATTTTCGTTGGGGCTCCGGACCTCCCTCTTGAATATGTGAAGTGTTATTGTGTAGCCTCGGTAGGGAAGGGTTTTCTCTACCGTCTACACAAGTTGAGACAACTGTCTCTGGGCCAATACTAACAACTCCGCGTCATATTTCGAGAGGACGGACACGATGTTTTCTCAGTCAACAGGGTTATCTTGTTCGCGGATCTTAATTTAAGGGTTGGTTCCATATCTGCCGACAGTGAAACGACATTGCGAGTTTAAAAGGAAAACAAAATAAGTGCAGGGGGCCAGTCGATTCTGCCCATAAGGTGCTTCACCCAGCATTCCAACCTTTCGGACCTGTCACGATCGAGAGTACTGTCTCGCTGGTGTCTTCACTTGTGACCGAACGCCCCGAATCTGTGGCATGTGTAAGCTTGAGGGGCGTGGAGATATTCGCTGAAGCCAAGATGTATCCGATTTTCTCTATTTTCAGCATTCGCAAAGCCTTACAAGCGGTGGTCAGAGTACGTTTCGGTTGCCGGTGTATATCCCTGTTGAGTAATATATAAAATATCAAGAGGAAACTTACGCTCGGTATTTTGCAGGGGGTTCCTTGATAATTTTCCTGTGATCGAACATTCTGTTCAACGCACGAACCGCTGTACGGCTTGATATGGTTTGTGCTTCATTATTGGCCCGTGAGCGCATGCTCTAGTACTCACCATGATTCCCAGTATATCAGCTAATAGACTTACACTTTGGGCCAGGTCAGTGCTGATGCTTTACTGACGGCCTGGCAAAGTTTCCAACCGCAAGCTGCTGTTTTCTGCGGAGACCGCATTCAAATAAAG
This sequence comes from Paragonimus westermani, assembly GCA_008508345.1. Lineage (NCBI taxonomy): Eukaryota > Metazoa > Platyhelminthes > Trematoda > Plagiorchiida > Troglotrematidae > Paragonimus > Paragonimus westermani. Next base: position 314,312 of record QNGE01000150.1, read on the forward strand.
TAGCAGAAATTCCACAAGTTACCATCGCATGAGTTTTACTTAGTCGTGTGCTTCGGTGAGGACGGGGATCCTAAATAGGATCACACCGCCGGCAACCAACGGCCAGGTGATCTATGCGTGATCGGGCTTGATTTAGATAAGAATGGCATCAAGAACAACAAAGAAGCGCAACAAGTCTGGAACCAGCATTCGCATAAATTAACGTGTGCTTAACGCTGAGTTTCAGAAGCCATCCACCACTAACCTTGCGATATTAAGGTAGCTCAAACGTGTTGTCAAGTGGACTGGCGCGCACATTTATCACTGGTCAGAACGACCAGTTCAGACTTGTTTAGCGACATAAGAAGGGGTTTCTGATCTGAATGAGAAACGTCTTTACATCCATTTCACTACAGTTGTTCGAAGTATATCAAACGTGATGAAAATATTTTTGAAGATTTACCGTCCAGAGCCCTTGACGGAGCCTTCCAAGCGAGCTGCGCATAGTCTAGTGCCAACGGGAATCCTGTTCACTAATGCGACTGCCACCGTCGTCCCATGTAGCACACAGCCCGCCCAGATAGGACGGTATCCGGCGGGTTTCGGCGGGCCATGTGAAAAATCTTGGAATCCAACATCCTGTGGAATAATTCTCCCGAAAGTAAACGTCAATGAACTTCACTTCAAAATCTGCATTCATATTTTCGGCAAGGTTAATGACGTTCATTTTAATAAAATCATAAAGTCAGACATCTTCAAACGCTAATCTTTCCGGCCCGCTAAGGTAACAGTTGTGGAAGTCGGGCGGTTTTGCTGTTCTACGAAAGTACGCGGGAAATTAGCCGCTTTTGTGCACTCTCATGTCGTTCCCGGAGAGTGGTTTTAGATGGGTATCTTATTCTTGTTCTGTCTTAGATATTTACGGAGAAGTTGGTTTTAAAAGATATCCATGAAACTTGTATTCTTACGATTCATGTTCCAATATTACCCAATTTCATGAGGGTATATTGAGTTTACCCAGTGTGAACAGGCGAATGTCTGTAGTAGTATTATTGCAGTGCCCAGAAGGAATAATGTAAGATCGTTGTGCTTCATGTCTGCTGTATCTCCATCACTACAGCCACCAATATGTATTGGTGACTGTAACTAGTCTAACTTACCGGGCATCGGCAGCCGTTGAGTCGCCCTGGGCGAACAACGGGTATCAAATAGACAGTGCCTGTAGTGCTGACCCCATACGTTGACTACGGTCTTGGATTCTGGTCTATGAATTATGGCTGGCCTCGATATTTAACTAGCCTCACCTTCGTGCGAGCGTTGAAAGCTTCTCTACTGGTTACCATTCTGGTTCCCAGAAAGGGGTGAAGAGGGTCGGGGCTGAGTGGTAAGAGATAGTGTTATTCTGGTCGTCTATACCCGTTACCAGGCTTGTAGAGTAAGTGTTAGAAACTAGATTCTGGAGAGACCTAAGAGTTAAACTGGACAGGAGAGTGAGAGAAGAGTCAGCATAGCTGACAGAGCAACTCGGGTCATATTGCATAACGGCTGATGCGGCAGAAAATTAACGGCGTTGACAACATCCATGGTTGTGTCAGAACTGGTACAATGTCAGAAAACCAAATCCCAACGGTCAAAAGCTGAAATGCCAAGGTGATATCCAGACGAGTCTTTCGGTTAATGACATCGACTTCAGATGTTTGGAAGACTTGGCTTTGAGCCGGACAGTCTGAAGAATTGAGATCTGGATGAACGTCTGCGAGTTCAGCGAGAAGCTGTTGCGCGGTTGTAAGCGGAAGCGCGCGGCACTTAAGAGAGCCTTCGGTACCGTAGGTTGTGGTGACATGAATATGTGGCATTAAGGTGTGTGCGGTCGCGGAGGCGCTGGCCGTTCGGAAATGATAGGCAATCAGCGCAATCATAGTACGCTGTCAGAGAGGGGAAAGCGAGTACCATAGGCTCACGTGGATTATGCCTCTTACATCAGTTTTTGCTCACATTAACCAACCAATGCTGTCATTTATAAATCGCATGTTTCTCTTTTCAGATATCTGGATGTCTGCGGCCTTATGCATTTCCTCTTCTTTTGCCATGCTAGCAAACTATACGACGCGTGCTTTGTCTGTTTCTTCCCGATCATATTTGCCATTTGGCTTTACCCCATATCCTCTCTAGAGCGCGCCAAACGGTACTCCCAATATGGACTGCTTCTTGCGTCATATTTTTAGTGTTCTTCTCCCCAGTGTGGATTTCACCACCGCAGTCCCTCTGACCACTTCGTTAGAGATGGAGATTTCAATTTCCAGTTAGTCTAACAATTGGGTGATCAGCATTCGCCTGCTGGACACAGGGGTCTCACTTACTTATGGCCATAGTTCCTCGGGTTTGCTCTGGATACGTGGTGTATGAGTGGAGCCAAAAGTGGTTCGGCGAAAGCTATTTGTGGTTATGGTTACGCGAATGTGTTCCTTGGCTCCGGTCACTTTGACGGGCTACTCCGAAACTGATACCTCCAATCTTATTTGGCGAAAGCCATTGGCGCGAAAGCCTGTACTGCAAGATGGTAGCCATGTTTCTATGGAGTAGAACTCTGCCGTTTCTAGTTTGGGCTGTTCCGACAACAATGTATGATTTCACGGGTAATTAGATCTGGTCAAACTAGCGTAATCTATCCTCTGTCGTTTTGCACGAAAGCCGTGCGACCAGGTTCGCCTTTGGAATCCAGGTGATCTAGTTTGGTCGTCTTGAATTTATATCAAGACGTGTTAAACTAGAAAACTTGGAGCGCGTTTGTCAGGGAACGATGTTAATCATACCGCGAATTCCAACATATTCCGTTACCCAGGCCAGATCAGCCTCAACTTGGAACGCAAACCGAAGCCTTTTCTCTGGCCGCGAAGCAATTCCACGGGTTCCTTCATCTGAGTCTGTCGAAGAGTGCGATGCCCGCCGGAAGGAAGTGGGCCGGCCTTTTTGTTTGAAAGTCAGGACACAAACGTTGGCCTAGAGGCTACCGGCAACTGGTCTGATGAGTATTGAGTACAAGACAGTAAAATGCATAATCAAGCGTTGAAACTTCCTGTCACCAATCACCTACTTCTCATTGTTTACCTCGGATCCATGAAAACTCGTGGATGCGTGGCCAGAATTTCTGGCCTTTCAAGCAGTCAGACTAATTTACTACCGATTAGTCATAAAATGGTTCGTATCAAGTCGAGCATTACCTACATCTAATAGCAGCATTTGCAATCAGCTAGAATTTCCAGCCAGCCTCTCACGAAGATAAAAGCTAGATTCGAGTTCAGCTTGGAGTTATCCCAATCCCTGATTACTCACCGAATGCGATTACCACATAGTTTACGGTCCACTGACAACACAGCTCTCAACATAGTCTGAGAAATAAGGGTTCCACCTTGCAAACCCTGATGTCCCGGAAAATATATGTGCAAACTTATTCCTTGTAAAATATTCCTACATTTGAAATAAACTTCCAAATGAAGTCAGAGCCAGTAACAACATTCAGCTTTTTGAAAAAGGTTTGGACAGCTATCTTACGTTAACAAACACAATGTCAATCTTCAAACTCTCTGTATCACCTGATGACATCTTTGAGTGTTGTCTTTCAAATGCGTAGTACGTAGATAACCACCCCGCTGTCTGGCTCCCCTCGAAAACAGCCTGCTTGAAATGGATTGTCATACGATTCACCCACAAGATCATTCAGCACTTGGCCTACTGCGAGCTCACTTAAACATTCGCGGGTAACTGGAAATCTGGTCTGAGTTTCCTCGCTGTTATTGTTAATTCACATTTTCGCTATTTCGGTGCCCAGTGCATCAAAAAATTACATAACATCTCTGCTTTTCGTTGTCGAGTGGAATAACTCATTGTGTATTGTATTATTCGTGTTTGATAATATCCGTATTATTTTTTAGCCTCGTGTTTCCTTTTCATTAACAATTGTCATCTTTACTCACAGTCCATAACATGATGACACGCACAATATCCACCAGCAGTGGTGGATCGGAGGTATTGAGTGCTTGTGGTCGTTTCGGCTGCCGTATGACTGTTCAGAACGGTATGTAATGCCAGACGTGCCTACACTGGTACCACTTTAAGTGTACTGGCCTGATAGAGGACAAGTACGCCTTGCTAACTTTTTCAAAAGGGCCATTTATCTGTATGAGCTGTCTCTTTAGAGATGGCTGCATCCCACTGAAGTCCGTGTTGGGTCCTTTGCTCGCCACGGCGAGCGAATGAAAATCAGATGCTTGCAAGTGTAGCTGCAAGGCGTCTAAGGATGTTAGCGTACAGACAGCTACAGTAGAAAAAGCCCTGGTTGATACTCAGAGAGATTTATCTGACATGAAGTTAGAAGTGAGCTCGTTGAATGAGTACATCGCCCTTGCCTTTTCAGTTGCGGCGGCTTCTCAAAAGGCAGCGGCTTTGTCCATTGCTCAAATTGAGGAAGTAACGAAGAGCTTGGAAGTTCGGGCACTCCGGGAGAAGAGGCTTGTTCTGTGGGGACGATTTGCAACCACACGCTGTCTCTCTAGCAGAACAGGCCAAAGCAGTGCAAAACGCCTGTTTTCCTCCAGCAGACTTTGTTCCAAAGCTACCAAGAAGTCACAGAAACTTTCTGTGACGTTACCCGCATAAACTGACACAGTGGAACTACTGGAGAAAGCGGCTGAACTAAAAGGAAACCACTGTAAAGACATTCTTATTTTGTACGTATTCCAACTATTTTGCTATTTATTTTGACCGTTGACACCAGTGACATTGTTTGATTGCATGTCTGGATTTTTCCCGTTTTTTCGACCGCTCAGGGTGACAATTGCACTTGCACCTTCCGGTCTCTAGCTACAGGTCTGTCGCGCTTTGCTTCTGTTGTATTTTGCTTGCAGCTCGCTTTCTCGGTCTCTTTGCAATATACGTCGTTGTTCTATGATCAGTTTTCCTGGTTTGATTATTGTGGAGGACAGGCACGATTCTAGACAAAAACGTATCAGTCCACTACACCACGCTTATCTCGCTATATCGCTCACTGCAGGAGCAGCAGAAGCGCTCTCAGCTTGCTAGGACAAGGTTTCTCATTAACGCTGACCTCAAAATCCAGGCTAGCGTGAAGGTCCCTATCCCTGCTGTCATGAGGGGATTAGTGTCTTTGGACGGACTAACCAAAGCACCCACATTACAGGCTACTGCCCCCATCTCCTTGGAAGGTCAAGCGCCTGTGGATATGCGAGGGGCCGGAAGAACAGATCCCAAAGTTGCTGAGGACCATCACCCTTCTGGACTCTTAATCATCTCATCCCAAAAAACTTTCGTCAAGACATTTTATCCGTAGGCCTTATAGCTCAATGAGTCCGCTGGGACCCCCCTACGTCCATGATGGCTCAAACCTGTCTCATTCCGGCGGCTCTCTCCTCGAGTGGAACGGGACCATTTTGTCCTACATTCTCTTCTCATCTACAACCCCATCCAAATCTTTGCGGGTGCAAAACTGCAACTCACCCTCCAGAAACTCCGAAAACAAGGGCCGTCCGAAGATAATCGATTTTGGGCCAACAGGAGCGGACGAAGCGGGTCACAGCGTGTCAAGGTTGTGACGAAACGACCACCACCCCAGGAGGGCTCACGAAACTATGCTGTCAGTTACACACCCTCCCTCGCTACTGCGGCTGCCTTCTCAAGCTATTCCACGTACACTTCTCTCTTTTTGCACCCAGAAGAACAAGGAAGTAGCCGTCAAGTACGTGTACGCCAACTGTCTGAGCCTTCTAAACAAACTACCATAAATCAGACAGCTGGTTCAAGACACTAGCACCCACATTCTTGCTTTAACAGAGACCTTGCTTTCCGAGGATATCAGTGATAATGAATTGCATGTCTCTGGTTATTATTTGTGCCGGACTAACTCCTCCCGTAGACGCTTTAGAGGCTGCGCAGTTTTCCTAGGCCATAAGCTCCCACTGCCAGCTGTCGCAGGGGAATTTACCTAGAGAAATGCGACACGCTCTGGATCAAACTCCAAACTCGCAGACGTGACACGCTTCTTTCAGGTGTTATGTACCGTTCTCCCCCATGCAGTGCATCCGACGACGAGGCCGTTCTTGCTACTCTAGTCAGACTCACGTCTACACAGCGTTTCTCCCACCTCGTTATTATGGATGACTTCAACGCACCGAAACTCAACTCTATGGCGGATTCTCACGAGGACTGTGGCCGCGGGTTCTTGAAACCCTCGGCAATGTTGATCCATGAGAAAGCCTGAACAGAGCATGTCGATCTACCTATAGGGCACCGTCCAGGACAAACACCCTCTTTGCTCGATCTGGTCATTACGAACGAGGCTGACCTGATAGATAGGGTGGTCATCAAACCACCGCCGGGACATAGTGACCACATGTTACCAACCTTTGACTTTATTTGGTACTGACTCCAGAATGTTGTAACAGACTTTATTCCGAGGTTTCCAGAAAACTGACTTTAACGCACCAAAGACGTTCTTGAGAACGTTCAGCCATACATCCGACTCAGTGAACTTGAACTACCTTTCCTTCAAACCTACCATTCACAAAGCCGATGAGGCATTTGTTCCTCGGAAACTATGGAAGTTCTCCTCATGTGCACCGCTTCCGCAGAACATACACCGCCTTCTTGAAGTACGTTCTTGTCTATTCCCTGAGCAGAGGCTAACAGGTACGCCAGATGATCGGCCATCCATGACAAACACGCTAATCTTCACGGATAGCCTGACGGAGGCTGAAGACAATGGTCATATCTCGAATGCTATCTTGCTCGAATTTGCCATAGCCTTCTACCGTGTCTCACGCGGTCCTTTGGTACATAAACTAGAAGATTATGGGATCCAAAGTGAGGTTCTCCGCAGGATTACTTTCTTTTTGGTAACAAGACTTTCAGAGCAAAAACCGATTTGGGCCTTTCGTCTCCCTCCCAGGTTTCTGTGGGAGTCCCTCAATGATCGGCACTTGGTCCATTGTTGTTTCTGATATGCATCAGTGACCTCCCCGAGCTTATCTCTAGCAAAGTTTTCCTTTATTTCGATAAGTTAAAAATCTAGAACGCTTGTGACCCCAATGCATTGCAGCTTGACCTTCATCGTATTAAGTGCTGGTGTCACGTACAACCTAAACCAGCGAGCGCGCGCAGATTGAATTTGAGTCGTGTAACCTGGCGTGTTGCTGTGTTGATGGTGCCGTTTTAGTTTGCCTTTGCGTAAGTCGTGTGCATGGCTTACTGGGTCTTCGGCTCATGCTTGTTCATATTGTTTCTGTTTTCAGGACTGTTGTTCGAACCCCCACTTCGGAAAAGCGCTGTGCTTTATTGCATTCACGTTGCCCAAAGTTTGGTCCGCGAAGTCACGGGCATTCAAAGTAGAGTCGGATGGCTTGCATGTTACACTGGTCAGATGATTGATGTGTGCGCACATGTCACTCAAAGGAGACTTCGGGAACCTATTCTTGATACGCGGTGCACAAACTGTGATAGATATCGAGAAATTCGACCTCACAAAAGATTTAGGGCTTTGGCTATCATCCGGTTTATCCTTCTCTTACCACCACCAGCCGGAACTCATTTCACGGCCTTCACAGAGTCCATATAAGACCACTGCTCGGGTATGCCAATCTAGTCGTCTGCACCTGTCTAAAGGAGGACATACTCGCCAGTGAACGTAACCAGCAAGTAGCCACCAAAATGGTCGCTGACTTACGGCATCTCACCTACGAGTCTCGCTTCGAAGTTCTCGATCTTTATCCACTTGAGTTTCTAAGACTCCACGGCGACTTAATTCATACGCACTTTCTCTTTGGCACAGGACTCGTGCAACAATTCTCCACCCTAGTAAATGATAACAGTCGAAGAGGTCACCACAAGAAGCTGTATAAGCTTTGACCTTTGACCTTCCTGAGACAACAGTTCTTCTCTCATGGAGTTGTCAACTACTGTAATGACCTTCCACTAGTGATTGTTAGCTGATAGTTTAGGGACCGCCTCAAAGTGTTATCGGATTCTCACCTACTTTATAAACCGTTAGATTAGTAGTTTATTTTATTCTGCTAGATTATCATTTTACTCTTTTTTGGTACTCCATATAACCCCCAGGAGCTGTGCTACACCCTGTTTTCAATGACTGCCTTTCAGGACAACAGAAAACTGCTGGACATCGAAACGAACAAACTGACTGGATCCGGGTAGGTTGGGCCCCCAGACTTGAACCAGTGTACAAATCGCCGAAATTGCTGGAAAACTCGACATAATTTTAATGACGCGTTTATTCATGTATATGCATTGCCCAACTTGCTAGAAATTGTTAAATTGGCGCTGAATAATAAGTCCAGTGGAACGACATCATGTGAATTTAGTTATCACACGCACACTTCATGCGGCCTTTCAAACTGTCGAACAATTCTCCTGTAATGAAACTGAACACTTTGAATATGGCCGAGAGTGAAAGCGGAGCCAAAGTGTGATGAAACCAAAACAGAACGACTCACAACAGTTCATGAAGGTGCGTTGGTTTAGGAATTCCACTACATTGAATGAAATGTCCGACGGATACGATCCGTAAGAGATTTCTACTGAGATAGATTGTTGGTTCCGTTGGTATTTAACCCTTCCGAAACCTGCACTAGAGTGACACGCAACGCGGAGAAAACGGACGGCTGACGACGTCGAAGGTAGATTTTGAATTATTGATTATCGAATCAATAGATAAACGTGGTTTGAACATGGATTGTACAAGTTAGTTGGATAGGCGCGAAAAGGGCGAACAATAAGAAATGAAAAACAGAAAATGCCGTACAAAACGCTACAGAACTCTCCCCTAGAGCAATGACTGGAGTATGAGACGTTCGAAAAGAAAATGGATGTTATTAGTTTGTGTAATCTGCAAAACGAACGGGAAGTTTACGCGTTCGTCCGTAACGTGTTTGTGGTGGAGGGGATGAAAGGGCTGTACGTCGTCGGCGGGTGTAACGGATTCTGAAACTGATTGTGGAGTTTGCGTGATGGATTTGTTCAAAGGACTTGGTTGGGACGGAGCGGTAATGATGGTCGGATGAGGAGGCATGTCAGAAGGGTCTACATAGACCACTTTCTCGTGGAGTTAAACGTTTCAGATGCGTGTCGGGCACTCTCATTCTAGCTTGGACCCGCTGTTTCTGATGCGCTTTTTGTCGGTTTTGCATGCCGCTAGCCGCCATACAGTGTGCTTGACAACGGCACCAGTCGTGCCGCCCCAAATAGATTTTCCCTCATGTGTTGTTTGTTCTATCTTTCTAATTTCGGTAGCATTACCACAACTAACTCAATGGTTTATCTATACCTCACAGTAACCCCGACCTCAAAAGTTGAAATTTAGGCAACGGTGGTTCGTGGGAACATGTGTCGCAACGTAGTAAGCAAAATCTGAGAGGTCGTTCAGAACGGTCGCCTTCTTTGCCACATTTGGCCATCAGGGGTAGAACCAATCTAGCAGGTGTGACCATTAGACTACACAGATCCCCGAGTGGTACCTTCTGATGTTTTCTGTAACGGGTTCTCGAAGCTGTGGAAGAAGACCGTTTATGATTTCAGCGAGCAGGCTAGCACAACAACGGGCTTTCAGTGAAATTTTCCCTGAATCTAACTTATCAGACTTGAAGTGGCTCATTTTTAAGGCTTCCATTCGCTCATGTGGTGGAATATATTTCCACAACAAATTATGTGGTGCAGTCCCTTTACCAGTGATGGGCGACCTCGTGTACTTTCCGAGCACAAATGTTCAAAGTGGATAGCTTAGAAGCTTCTTCCGTAAAAGTAGGATGCAAACAAGGGAATCTGTTGTCAAACACAAAAGCTCTTGTCGATAGCTGGCATGTTTGAGAATACCCTATGAAAGTGTGTATTGCAACGGAAGAAAATGAGCTTTCTTACTCACTTGCTGCTTTTTGCTTCGAAATCCACCTTAAACCGCCGAATGGTTACAGAAGTGCTCAAGAGGTACTGTCCTCTGTTTATGACGTAGCTAGGTCAGGTACAGTTCTCCGGATGTAAAATATTGAACGTCCACTCCAGGCAGCTGAGTTTTGTGGAGTAAATGTCCAAGATCTTGTATTTGTGTTAAATCCTCGGGACAAATTGGGACTAGAAATCACTCATCTCTGGGTTGCGAAAAAGCCATCTACTATCGGGTGATGTCTCGGGTGATTCGTCCAGAGAGTATTCTTCTGGAGATCACTACCACGAGTATGTTTGAGGTAGACAAAGGCGAATCCCCCGTTGGCTATTGACTAATCATCTTCTGTAAAACCCAATGAAAGGTAATGGAACGCCCGCTGCATCGTGTTATCATTAGGCCCCCTTTCTATATGGCCTCTCACCCTTGTTCAGTGTGATCTTCCAGAACAGCCATGGATATCCAGTATGTTTAGTATGATTAGCCTGACAGAGGCTGAGGACAATGGTCACAACTCTGATTTAACCAAAGCGCTTGACCTTGTCCCACATAACCCTGCTGCAGATAATGTGGATGATTACAACAGCCACCGTCAGATACCCTGCTAATTCACCTCTTCAGCAGCAAAACTATTGGAGTACTTGCTGCTTTCCCTTGGGAATTATTCAGGGATCCCTGTTTGTTCCTGTGTTGGTTCCTATGTACACTTAGTAACGACCTCTCCTGCTTTATTTGCGCAGCGCCGTTGTTTATGCTGATGACTTGAACTATGAAGCACCTGTGCACCCAGTTCAACACCGATTGACCTTGATATCATTGCTTACTGCTCGGATGAATGAAGCTTTCTTCAGAACGAAAACCTAGTTGGACGTATCACCTGCAGGGGACTTCAGGAACCTACTCGTGATGCATAGTGTACAGAGCGCAATGGACTTCTCCAACTTTGACCTCAGAAACAGACTTAAAAATCCTGTTCTTAACTGACTCAATTTCTTCTTATACTCATCAGGTGATCGCCGAAAAAGAGTTGAGCCTAACATACATAGACGCGACAAGCAAACTCTTTACGCGATCCATGTTAACTTGAGCAGGTCAGTCAAGTCGTGCGTGTGCCAGGAAGGAAATAATTGCCAATTAATTCATCCAGCAAGTAGCCTTTGAAACGATGGTTGACCGATGGCTTTTGTTATAATGTTGATAATAATAATAATGGTATATTTCTCAACGCATTTGTGAGAAACACACAGGAGGGCGTGATCAACGCAATGATTTTTAGCATATACATAATTGAACACCAAATTTGAAAATTTTACAAGGAGTCAGCTATGTGAGTAGAGCAACAAAACAGACAAAAACAGACAGTATATGAAGGGAAAATTTAAGTCTAGGCAGGAAACTTCGAGCTTCATGGTTCTGAGAAGATAGTGCTTGCGGTCTGCACAAGTCATTAGAATAATTGATTTGTTGCATCAATTTGGACTCCACAAAGTGATCGCTGGCCTGAAGCTAAAGGTCCTGCCAAAAAACGGTGGTTAGAGGATGGAGAGAATGTATTGGCGAAGAATTTGACCATTATTCCATGTAGATAGTCCCGAAAAAATGCAAAATATTTTCTCTTGATGTGGGCGGGGTGNGCGATATGCTCAACCATCAATGAATTTTGAGTGTCCAGGCTGTGTGGGGTGTTTCCTCGCGCGTGATATATCAGTGCAACCAAGACTGGAAAGCGGAATCACGCGATAGACGGGAGGACGTAAAACTGACTATATGATCTATGATGAACAGGGGAACATGTGATATTCTGACATAACCTTCTATGCGTTGTTAATAGCATTGTGTTAGTTGATGAAATATATACCACAAGCGAATAGCTGTTTTCAAATCACACAAGAAGAGATCGATTATAAGCTTTCCCTGGTATACGATTACCGCCGGATTTAAAAGTAAATTATCTCTGAACGGCCGGTATAGAGAATGAGAACAATGTTTCACAATACCGAGAGTTTGCCTGGTGGTCTATCAAGGGGGAACGAGGAAGGGTTGCGACTCGAGGTTGTCATGCAGTCATGAGACGAATAGGTTGAGTATTTTTCAAACAGTTTTAGCATGTTCATCTTATGCATAATGGTTTAAAACACAGACACACAAGCTATCAATAAGTATCGGGCAAGGGCGTACCATGATGATTGGGTTGTTACTAACGGGCATGTACACTGACACCAGTTCGCTGGCAAATCTAAAAGTACACCTATCCTGTAATCGGTAGTTTCGATCAGTCCAAGGGTTGCGTGATGTTACATCACGCAACACAGAGGGTTTTCATCAGATGTTAGTAGGTCCGTTTTCAAAGTCAACGTCCTCAGACAAGTAGAGCTCAAAAATGGACATGACGTTCGTCCTTGTTAGGAAAGCTTCTAAGTTTCGTTTGAATCGGTGTATATTCTTACTGGATCTAATTGCATACGGGAGTTTGCTCCAAATGCAGGAATATTTTGCTTAGAAAAAATTTGGACGCAGTTTTTGTGAGATTTAAGAGCTGCCAAGTTGAAGTCCTTGTTTCTGAAGTTATACTTCAACCTGTGTTTTAAGCGACTTGCGAAGCTGACGGCTAACTTATTGCCATAGACCAGATTATGCATGAGGGAAATGTAAAGATTTAGTCCCTGTAACCAAAGAGGACCAATTGCAAGCGTCTGGCAGCGTTTTATGTAGCTCAGAGAAGGTGGATAACCCAACAAGCTTTCGTGAATGTACATTGGAGGCTTTCCAGAGTTAGCTTATCATACTTGCGCAGGTGGCCGCACATGAACGTGCAGTACTCAAACTGGTGTCGTACACAGTTTATAAAGGTGTAAATGTGCAGTAGGTAGGAAGAGTGAGTGTTTAATGTAACTTATCGTACGTCTGGTTTTAGAGACTGAGAACGATATGTTCTGCGAAGTTTAATGAATCTGAGTAACGTGAACCCAGGTTACGTACTGAGTTGGCGGTTGATAGGCTGCGACCGTCCAGCTATATAGAGATACCTGGTAAGTGACAACCATGCACAACGATAGTGGATTTATTGGCTGGAAATTTCACCATCCAAGTTGACACCAAGTCTTTAGTGGCATGAGGTCCTTCCGTATGTTTTCTAAACATTGTCGGGAGGAAAGCTGCCAACCAGTTTGATATCGTCAACGGATAGGAATAGTTTGCGATGCTTGACAATTCGATATATATCGTTTATATATGAGAAAGAGTGACGATCCCAGAACACTTCCTTGTATCACACCGCTAGTAACTGGTTTGGGGGTTGAGCTATTGTCTTCTATTTTCACTGGTCGTGTGCGGCCTGTAAGGTAGGACGAAAACCACCTAAGCAATAGATTGCGTATACCAAAGGATGCTATGTTGAACAGAAGACGCTTAAGAGACACACGATCACAAGCATTTGCCATGTCCAACAGTATAATGATAATCGCCTCACCGGCGTCGCTAGATTCTGTTACACGGTTAAGAAGTTCCAGCTAGTATATCATGCAAGAACGCTTGTTGAGAAACCCATGCTGGGAGTGGTTTATAAGGTTTCGTGATAACAGGAATTGGACCATGTGGCATTTTATTATCCTCTACAACACCCTAGAACAAATTGACTTAGGGTTAATGGGACGATAATAGATGACTTCGTGTCGCGAGCCACTTTCATAGCGGGGCTTAATTGTACAGTTTTTCCACTGAAGACGGAAGGAACCTGATGTTAGAGAAAGTGTGTAAATATTAAGCAGAAGTGGAGGGATGTCTTCCCCTCCGTATTTCAGAGCAACAGGGTGAATGCCGTCGGGACCAGTTAAGTGAGAAGGTTTGATAATGGCTAACTGGGAGCGTGTAAGCCCTGCATCAACAGGGATATGGCTAAGGAACGTACTTGTACTTACAGGAAGAGATGGGGCAGTGTGATTACTGAGATGGCAGTGTCTCTCCCATTATTCCTGCGTCTCATCAACTGCATCAACCGCGAGCTCTGACCTGTGCTCTTAAGCGCAAGTTTTTCTTCACTCCTGTGGGGCATTTTGGTTCTATGTTCAAATGCATTGAACATTTCATGCAGTTGCATGATGAGAGAGAAGTTGCCTGTTTTCCGGTACCGTGATTTAAGACTTTTGAGGTTGCCTTGCTTCTTTGGAGTGAGATTCATGCCGTTACCGTGCACATTACGGTGTTTGGAATTTTGGGGGGCTAAGATGTTCACGCAGTAGCTGGAGTGTTCATTAAATGCCTCGGCTGCAATACTAGGATCGGAGGTAAGAAAAAACGCGTTCCATTCCAGAGATTTCAGCAGTGTGGTGAACACGTTCCAGTTGACGAAATCAGCTTGGCGATAGTGTATGACGGTTGACTCCTTAACAGCTTTTAGGTCGAACGTTAAGTTCACTATGTTATGATCACTTCCTGGAAATTGTTCCATGACGCATATAGTGGCAGAAGAGATGTCTGTGGTAAAGATGAGGTCTAAATTGTGGTCCTGTCTGGTAGGCGTAAAAACATGCTGCCGCCATCCTTTTACTTGGACACATGCAAGGAACTCAGCTTGACTTGCGGGGGCGGTGAAAGAGGTCCAGGAGATATTGGGTATGTTGAAGTCTCCGCCAATTATGTTTTACCATGACTGCGAGGTTGATACATAGTTTATTCCGTTAGTAAGGTTCGTCATGTCGTCCTGAGTGGCGTTAAGTAGTCCGCAGACACATTCTAAGAGTAATTCACAGAGTCCAGTCGACAATATCAGCCACAAATAACCATCTATCATACCAAGAAACGACTCATCGAGTATGGTTGCAGAATATTGCTCCCTTAGGTAGAATGAACATCCTCCGCCTCGTCCTACACCACGATTTCTGCGGAACATGTGATAACCTATAAGGTTTAGTTGTGTGTCAGGAGTCTCAGGGGTGCTCCAAGCTTCAGTGACTAGAATAATATAAAGGTTATATAAGAATATAAAGGATCTAAAGATATGCATCTTATTAGTTAGCGAACGTGCATTGAAAAGCAGCAAACTTGGTGCATTTTTCTTGTTCGGCACCATTTTTATACTCTTAAAAATGTCTAAAACAGAAACATCTTTTTGATTCAAGGACTCTGGTGATAATGCTTGGTCTGATGTCCTTGTAATGAGCACATCGGAGAATGGTTGGGTGTCACCTGCGTTTGAGTCCATGACAGGAAGTGTTGGAATTGTGCAAGTAAGGTTTGGTTGTGTAGTGGAACAATGGGGGACGGAGCTAACAGGGGAGGTTTGAAAGGTATGTGTCCCACTAAAAACGGATGAGGCTGAGGTGAATTGGTCGTGCCCGCCTGCTTGTTGTCAATGAAGACATCGCGGGTTGCGTTTGAGTGAGCATTCGAAGCGTAGGGTCAATTCGTATTGAACGGGGTGTTGAACCTAGGATGAACAACTCCGGTTTAGTCTTGCATGAATAGATGCGTCACGCGAGATGCTGCTATAACTAGGCAGAGGCCTATAATCGGGGGATGGTAGGAGATGCGTCTTTTTGATTGCTATATACGGGTTTGCGTTTTCATGCCTGTTTATTCTTTTATGACGCACAGGAAGAAATCTCTGGCGACCCGTAGAGTAGTGAGTTGGAGGGGGTTCGTTATCACAGACACCCCAGTGGTGGTCGGTTTGTGGTTTCCTACGGAATTGGTCCGAAATTAAGACATAAATTTAGACATTTTTAGACTTGCGGTGTCCTGTCTTATTTGAGCCAGGCTCCGTGTAGATAGGTTGCAGACTAGACACTTCATTGATTTCTATATGGACAGAGTCATTTGTGTGCCTACTTTCGCCAGTTGGTTTCTCGACCGAGGTACCCCCAACGCTCAGTACGCCATTGGAACTGTCAAGATCTACTGTTAGATCAATTAGGTCAGCGAATTTGTTCTCTTTGATGGAGTCAGCATTGTCGGTAGGATCGCTGGTGCATTCGGGATTGGTGCAACAAAGCGATACTGCGCGATCTTTGGAACCCAGTTTGTCATCTTTGGATATCGTTGTACCCTGTTTCGATGCATCCTGGATGACATGGTTAAAGACGGAGACGGAGGTTTTGCCCAGTAAGAGTTTTTGACATTCTCTCTCAAGGGGCGTTCTGTCCTCCATAATTTTCAACAGTTTAGGCGAGGTTTTAGACTTAATAAGGTCATGGCTCTGTATGAACTGTTTTGCATTTGCTCCGCTATGGAATTTGAATAATAGCTGGCAGCAGAACTTTTTTGTCCTCTTTTGAAGATGGCCGCAGGTATATGATGTTGGGTTTATTCCGGTAACCTTCAAGAGCTTAATGCTTTCTAGGTGCAGCCTATCTGGCACATTGAATACGATGGCATTGTTTGCGCAACGCATACGTTCTGTGATTTCTGTCACCAATGTGTTGATGAACAAACTAGCACTCCGAATGTTATCCATCTTGGGACTTTCGGGCACTTTGAAAATATATGAAAAAGAGACCCGATGCTCTTTTAGGGAATCAAGTACAATATGACTTGTTCCTAATTGGGCGAGCTCGGCTTCTAGCTTAGAAACGTTGACAAATAAATTCGCCAATAAACCATCTACTGGAGCAGAACAGTTTTTAGTCTGAAGAGTGGCAACCATCAGGTTATGTTCACCCCTGTAACGGCAGTAACCTCAAAAGAGTCTACATAAGTTCCACACCTAGAACCTTTGCCTTTAAAACGATTAACATCGGCTTTAGAGCTCGATATTGTGGCTTCGGCATCAGCGGATCTTGTATGACGAGTGATTTTGGTCGCCATGTTTCGAAAATACAAGTATAAATCCGGTTAGACTTGAACGTAAGTGGAATGTAGTCAGACTATATAGAATAATAGTATCACCGATGAAAATTATAAGGGAAACTTCAAATAACTTATTCACGTGGTAATCACTTGCCCTTTTCGAAACGCGCGCTAGTCAAAATTCTCAATCCGGAATTCTTGTTACTCGACTGCTTGGCTTTGAAAACCCTGTAGCGACTTTGTCTTCACCCACTCTCTCTTCAAATTAATAGCTCGCCTAGTAAGTCGGCGCCTCAGTTCAGTTAAACTCTGGATCAGACCAATCAGTCACCATGATGTTCACGGGCGTAAACCTTTATCCTACCCCGTGTTTGAAACTGCATTTCTTAAAACTTGGTTATTAACTTTCAGAGCGGCCTCGATGAGCAAGTCTGTTTGTGCCGACCACTTGTCATCCTTAGAAAACAGTCGTTTTCTTATAAAGTTGCAAAATAATGGAACAAGCCTTCATTCGATTTCTTTGCGTGTTGTTCTGGGGACCGCTTCCAGATGTTGGTAGGGTCAAACTAATCTAAGGTTTTGTTAAACTTCCCAATGTCTGTTGGGGTAATCAGGAGCGCTGCCACAACCTTTTTAGGGGTTCGTTCCGACACAAACTCACCATATTTCAAGAAAAACTGTTAAAATTCGTGGAATTAGAACTAAATCTATTCCTTTTCGATAAGGTTGAAAAAACGAATGATAGTTTCTCATAAATTCTGCAAACAAATTGCCAATAACACCGTGAAAGAGCAAGGACATTTCTTTTGGCCGTTATCTTCAGCAGGTACAGTGATACTAATTTCTAAAGGGTGAAGCCTCATTCAGAGTATCTTATGTGAGTCTGAAGCTCAAAGTTAGCGAACGACAAAATTGCTGGAGAAAATTAAGCATTGTGGTGCATTTGCGGCCGTAGCGAATGGCGGATGACCAGCAAAAAGGAATACTGAGAAAACGAGCTATTTACTCTTGCCTGAAGATGGATCAGG
The DNA here is from genome assembly GCA_008508345.1 of Paragonimus westermani. NCBI lineage: Eukaryota > Metazoa > Platyhelminthes > Trematoda > Plagiorchiida > Troglotrematidae > Paragonimus > Paragonimus westermani. The sequence continues at coordinate 332,063 of QNGE01000150.1, forward strand.
GGACATCTTAGAATCCTTCAAGACTCCTGAAGAGATCATCGACTTTGAGGCAAAATCTTTGCCCTGGCCTCATAAAACTTCTAACCTTAGAGGTCACAATATTACGTTAGTTAAGATGAGAGCTTCTACCTCGATTAGAGTCAAATATTTTGCAAGTAGACTTATTAACATTTGGGGACTATTTCTACAGAATGTAATATGCTTCTGTACTGTGACACAGTTAAACATGATGCTTGAAAAGTGTTAGCCATTCATCCCCGGGGACGGTAGCTAGGGATTCGTTTGAATGAGCTTCCGTCCCTAGCAACACATTGGGATAGCCGACCATGTTTGAATGTCTTCTGAATTTTTCACGTACGAAACGGGCCATCTCACCAGAGTGATTTCACCTTAACTGTCTGCCAAATAACTGGTGGGAAAGATGAGCTGCACCCAAATGGGATATTTGAAACGTGTTTTACAGTTGATTTATCGATGGTTACTCACGTTAAATATCCGTGTTTTTACAAAGACGGCTTGAAAATGACCGAAAGTTAACAATGACCAGATGTATATTGTTGTCATCTGGAGACCGTAGACTTTTTGTTCAAGTAACAACTATATGATCAAATTGGTGAATTATGAGTGATTTTATGATTATTTTCAAGATATCCAAATTTTAGTTTGATCCTGAAAACTTGTGTTGTTCATTTACAGAAGAACAACCTTATCCTGGAGGCTGTTTGGGGACATACGACGGATGCAGTTTGAATGCAAAACTCTACTTCGCGGGGCATTCCTCAGATATTAGCAATCGGTACAGCGGACTCCGGCTTCGGAGCTGCAAACCTGGAATACCGTCAGAACGTACAAGTTCTATGACAGCGGCTCTGCTTAAAATTCCCCCGGATCGTTTCTACTGCACTTACTTTGTCGTTAGTATATTCTCCTACACGTAGCCATGTAATTATGCTCGTCTGTGAGGTGGTTCACGCGTAATAAGGCTTATACAGGCGCAAGAGAGTTGTAGACAAACTTGTTGCCCGCTTTGGTTCTCCGGACCATTGAGAAAAATGCAGCGTGTGTTTATCTCCTTGGTGCATAGATTCTTTGTCTGGAGAGAGGGAACCTGAAAATTAGTCACTTCTTATTTCCGTCCACAATCAGTTAAACGGACTAAAAATCGTCAAAATTACCTTCGAAAAGCGACCATCAAGCGGTTTTGCCCGAGAGTGTGCTGGCCGCTGTGGAGTGGTTATGAGCAGATTCGATGCGATAACTGTTAGTTGGTTGGTGTTTGGTAAAAATTCGAGCGATGATACCTAGGTGGGAAGGTAGATTGATTTCGCGCGAGACGTCCGGAATGGTAAGTCTGAGTAAAATGTCTTGAGTATAATTTCTTGATGGTTCCTGTTGTGACGCATTCGCAGAATCTCGTACTAAACTGCGAGGACGTCAAAGTGAAAGCTAAACGAATTACGTTCTGAGAAATTGTGTAACGCGCGCTGTACCGTCGGAATCCGGAGGATACGTTCCTGAATATGCAACATACAATCAGTGTTACATTCTTATGTGCACTGTACTAGGAAGAGCAGGTGAACGGTATGGTGATATGATGTTCCACGCCCGGAGAGTTTCAGTGTCCCCTCGTTAGTCATTTATTATACAAGGACAGAGGTCTGCGTATATCTCACAGTCATTGGGTTCAAAACCACCGGTCAATGTAGTTCGACGTGTGTAGACACTTTGTGTGGTGTTGCAATAATGACCTAATCAAGGCAAGTGGTTTGTTGCAAAACAGTAGGCGGTTGTTACCGGATCAATCTCAGAGCTTCATAGTAAACGGTGCACGTTCAGGATGCTTCATTGAGAGGGAGGTGAAGAGTAGTGCAGACAAAATGATCGGGACCAGAATCCTCACTTCGAACATTTATGCGTTTTACAGCGGCATGCATAGTGAGATGTGTTGGAGGCACTTCACGAATCCACCCTAACCACAAGCACTAGAGGCAGGTCATATACTGCGTACAGTATCCAGCTGGCATACGCCGTACATTTGCACAGCCAAGAACAGTTCATGTTCCTTATATTTTGTCACAAGCAGTTATAGAAACTACACGAAAATCCCAAGTGAAACCAACACTCCTAAGTAGCAATCTGAGGAATGCGTTTGCCTTCGTACGTGTAAAACGGGAAAACTCCAATGGAATGAATGTGATCTGAAGTGTTAGTAAAACAGCAGAAAAGATATTTCCAAGTCAGATCTGGAAAATATCATATATCATAACATCGGAGGTAACACAGTGTTTAACCGGTACTTTATCAGTAAATCACCCCCGTTCGTTGAAACAACATGGCAATGAACGATGAGAGCACCTCTAGGATACTCAAGTTGAAGTGCCAGAAGTTTGAGGACCATGTTAAGGATTTGCGCAGATTTCAACGGGAAACTTGTGCGAGTCTTTTCATTAACACTTCGCAGACAGCATAGAGGTGTAGACCTGCCGTCAGGCTGCCCGTATAGAAGTGCGATGTACAAATGCGTACATTGTACACGGCGAACGAAGCCCTCCAAACGGTAATGTTTATTTAATCAACTGATACGATAAATTTCAGTTTTGCAGATTACGGATGTCAAGCCTCCTGGGTCATCTAATATCGCACCGATGAATATCAAATCGAGAAGTCAAACCTAGTAAGCCGAATGTTCATCCTAGGAATGGAGGTCTGGTTGTTTATGCTGAACTGTCTCTATGTGAAATGATGAGCCATTTCAAGAGTGCTCGTAAAATGAGGACATATGTGAACAAGAAGTATGGGATCAGAATGGGCCAACACGATTTATCTAATCTGCACATGAGACACAACACAACGAACTCATGAAGTTGCGAGATTTACCAAAAGTGGAAGGCGGCTATAGGTGTCTACTCCGGGAGCAGGTGTTAAGTTTCGTCATATTTGTACCGAAAGGTACATTCCAACTGTGACCCAGGTAGGGAGATGTCATTTTAGAGGATGCAACTCAGTTAAATTATGGCGGCTTTTTGCTAGGGCATGCTATGTTGGTAGACGTAACCGGAGTTAAGATAACGTTTTTTTACGCACTTATACCGAATGAAGTCACTGCCTGTTATAGGATAGTTCTGGAAAACCTGCTGAAAATGTTGTCTTGTATGTCTGCTGTTCGCACCTTCATTGTTGATCGTTCAGCAGCACAGATGCGGGCAATAGCTGAAGTTTTTCCACATTGTGCCATCGTATTCTGCGGGTTTCATCCACTGAATGATGTCTCGGAGTTACCGGCACTTGGTAGGTTTAAGTGATTATCAGAAGAACCAAATTTACCAGCGGACTCGCAATATGGTTTTCACTGGGAACAGCGGTCAACTCAACAGTTTGCTGCAGGCTGTCAAGTCCGTCATTAATGAGGCATATCAGTATTTTGCGAGCACTTGGCTACCTTATAAAAGGGGTTGGATCTCGCATAAACCCAAGTCCACGGTTTTGTTCGGTGATCTTACCACTAACCGTGTTGAGAACGAAAATAACCACATCAAAAGTGCCGTGTCTGAACGATTCAGCGTGTATGCACTTTTCAGTATATTGTGGATCTTTGTAACAACGTGTTTGATGAACACCTGTGTGGGCTGAACACTGAGCGCATAAGGTTGTTTGAGCCAGCGGTAGGCCTGGAATTTCTGTCAGTGATACTGAAAGCACTGTCGCAAAACGCTAAGGATGTTTACCCTAGGCATCACAACGGCACGGATATAATAGACGTAGCCTATGCAACAGGCACGTAGGAAGTGCGATGTAGCAAGGAGCGCATTTTCCACGTTGACGTTGTAGTGGGTAACAAATGTGGCGGCTGCATCTCATCCCAACTGATGAGCCCCTGTTGTCATATTGTGGCTGTTTTTCGTTTGAATGACAGATCCCTTACCAGTTTGGTTGCGGGAAATCGGTGGTTGTTGCCAGCCCCTGAGGAAGCAGAAATCCCGGTTTCCCAGTTTGAAGAGCTGGTTGATTGTATGCCTGCACCTGATTCCACTTCTCCTCTGGGCATAGTAAGAAATGCTGATGATTTTTGCCAGTATATAGCCGTTACTTTGAGGTACATGAACGCAGTTCACAATCGTAGACACGTAGCTGCGTTGCAGGGGACAAATGAGTTACTTTCTAGCCATCCTGACTTATAATTGCGCTGTTCAATCCCAGGTAGAGAGGTTGTGTAGAAAAGCGGCCGAGCGTCGTTCGACATCTTATGGCTGGAGAAAACAGCGGAAAACAGTAGCGAATGGTATGAATGATTCTCTTTCGACCCCGAAGGGGTTAGTAGAAAACGGGTTCCGTCGGTCAGGAAAAGCTTGGTAGTCAACTCCAATATGCCTACCTGTAGCATCTCCGCCACAAAGCACGCCTCAAGGGGTGCTACATAGTTGCTGTCCACCACTAAGGTTGCATGCATGTCTGATGTGTCAAGCCATATGTTCGCAGCTCCGATAGAACAACCGTTTGTCTCCAACACGCGCAGGAAGTCTAAACTTGAACGTCGTTTGATTGACTGGGATATACCGGAGATTGACGTAATCGGGGATCCCATGGAGATAGCTCGTATTAGACGAGCTGCTAAGGGCACGCTAAGGCAGTTCAAGACGAAAGTCAAGGAGGCTTTTGAAAAGCAACGTGCCTCAAAACCTGTGAATTGCAACGTTTGTAGATTTGCTTCCAAAAGGAGGATTTCGTGGACTTTGATGAAGACACCGTGCACTGGGTACAGTGCAGTCGGTGTTCAGGTTGTTATCACCATACTGTACCGACTAGAACAAGTCTCAACCAGTCTACATCTGCGTTGACTGCGACAACGTGGAAAACACAACGCGACCAGCCAGCATGATGAGGAGGAACCGGCGCTCTCAAGCGTCATGTGAAAGAACCCACGGCCCTAATCAGGGCCACCCACGAAATAGTTTCATGAGCTATGCTCATGTTTCCATCTTGCAGTGGTTATTGCCATTAATCGACTGAGGTTCGTTGAGTCGTTCGTCAGTGGTTCTTCTGTGGGTATACCAGGCAGCGAGTAGTGTGCGTCTATTCTCAAACTGATTTCCAGTGCTCATTGCCTTTAGTCAAGTGAGATGTCCATGTATATATATATATAGATATTGAAATATATGTACACATCTATACATATATATATATGCAAATTTACAAATGTACATTTATTGATATATGTATGTACGCATGTAAATACATATATATGTCAGTATATATACATAGTTATATATGTAAATATGTATATATTATATTCACATTGATACAATATATTAATTTATATATATATACCTCGGTATATATAGCTTAATATAAATATACATATATGTATAGCTATCCGTATACATACGCATATATGTGTGTATGTAAACATACGATTATATATGTGTATAAAAATATATACATATATATCCATATATATTTCTAAGAACATACTCATATAGATATGCATATATATAATAATAATTTACATATAGCTATTCATATTTATAGTATAACGTTGTACACATGTATGTGCACATATGCACGGTCGGCGGCATCCGATTCGGATTAGCCTGTCACAGTGACCGAAGCCAAAGGACGCCTGCGCTTATATATCACTGCAACTGGCTTGCGCTGCAACAATTGCAGTTCCACCAACACACCACATATCCAGTGTAAACCCGAAGGAATAAGACCGGGAGGTGTGCCAGTGGGGCCTTTCTGTCTAGCCGGCCAATGCTGGTTAGCCACTTGATTGGCTAATAAGGAAAGGAAACTCTTATCTCTCGGAAACTAAACAGAGAGGCTGCAATGACGAGATCTACACTGAGAAGAAAGATTTTTGAAGTGTAATACAAGAAGCGTTGCAGTATAGGGGTGCAGGTTAGTGCATCCCAGAGAAGATAAGGATGAAAAGCAAAGTTCTCATTGGACTATGAAAAGCCAGGCAGACAATTCATCATACATTACATCAACAAAGCCGGAGAAAAGAATGGGTAGAAGACCACAGACACTCAGGTTTCTGAAAAGAAGAGCGGATTAATTGTCAATGACCACGATGTTGGCCGATGCAGTCATTAACAGAAGTAGAATAGGTATACCGATTTGACCTACCTGAGCCTAGCGTACTCGCCGCCTCTTCGCCGACGGGGTACTATGAGTACGTTGGTGACCTACCAGCCCCAAACGGCCAGCGCATTCGCGGCCGCACACATCACAACGCCATATAGTCACGTCACCGCGACCTATGGCACCGATGGTTCCTTTGCGTACCGCACGCTTCCGCTCGCGACCACGCAATAGTTGCTCGTTGAACGCTCGGACGCCCGCCCGAACCGTATTCCTCCAGGCCGTCCGGTTCAACGCCAAATCTTCCCAACATCTAAAATCAATGTTACAACGTGAAAGACTTACCTGCACAACATCCTGGTACCTCCGCTTCTGGCCACCGGGATTTCGCTTACCTGACTTCACTTGTCCGTACAGTAACTGCTTCGGGATACGGTCATCGCCCATCCGACGGACGTGACCGAGCCAACGGAGCTGGTTCAGCATCAACATGGCTTCCATCCCGTCCATGTCCGCTCGCCGCAGTACCTCAGTGTTCGGAATCATGTCCGACCACCGAATACCCAAGATGCGCCTCAGACACTGAACATGGAAACGGCTCAAATAGCTCACGTTCCGCTGATACAGTGTCCACGTCTCACTGCCGTACAGCAGGATAGACAGCACCATTGAGCGGTAGACACACAACTTCGTGGCCATCTTCAGGCTGTGATTCTTCCAGACACGCCTTTCAAGACGTCCGAAAGCAGCGCTAGCCTTTGCCACACGCGCTCTCAACTCGCGGTCCACGGACAGATCTGTCGACAAGTTGCTACCCAAGTAGCAAAAATCCCCGCAGCCATTCACAGTGTCTCCAGCGATGCGAATTTCGGGTGGAGGTACACAAGCAGCACCTCCACCAGGAGAAGGCTGAAAAAACGAATACGTCTTACCTGTGTTGATGTCCAACCCGAACTTCGATGCTGCCGAAGCGAATGCTGTAGCTAGACGTTGCAGCTCTTCTTCGCTGTGCGCTAGCAAGGCGCTGTCATCGGCGAACAGAAGCATCCGCATCCTTGAGGTCTGCAGCCGGGTTGAGGCGCCAAATCGTCGGATATTCAACAGACGCCCGTCCGTCCGGTACTCCACCTCGACACCATCCTCTCCAGAGTTCTGAAAAGCAACTGTTACCATCGCAGTCAAATATAAACTAAATAGGGCTGGGGCTAGAACACAACCCTGCTTCACGCCAGTGACGATGTCGAAATCATCAGAGGTCGATCCACACGATTGCACCTTCGCCTTCATGCCCGCATGCAACAATCTAACCATATTGACGAACTTACCTGGACATCCAAACTTACCAAGCACCGTCCACAGCGCCTCGCGGTTCACGGAATCGAACGCTTTGGTGAAGTCCACGAACAGGGCATACAAGGGCTGATTCCGTTCTCGGCACTTCTCCTGAAGCTGTCGAGCAGCAAACACCAGGTCGATTGTACTCCGACTCGACCGAAATCCACACTGCTCCTCGGGAACATTCATCTCCAGAACGGACGCATTCAGTCGGTTCAGGAGGATTCTGGCAAGCACCTTGCCTGCACAGCTCAAGAGGCTGATACCTCGGTAGCTGTCGGTGCATTGCTTGCTACCCTTCCCTTTGAACAAGGGTACGATGAGGGCATCCTTGAAGTCTTGCGGCATCACCTCGTGCTCCCAGATGGAGTGAACCAGCTGGAGCAGAGCGCGTTCCAACGCCGGACCGCCATTCTTCAGGATCTCACCTGGCAGCCCATCCTCGCCTGCAGCCTTCCCGTTGCGCAGTTGACCAATCGCCCTCTGCAACTCCAGCAAGTCGGGGGCGAGAGCAAGCGAAGATTTGACGTCCTGTTGCGGCAGACTGTTAACAGTCGCCCAATCAATTGTAGTAGGGCGGTTTAACAGGCTGCCGAAGTGTTTGCGCCATATTCCCATGATGTCTTCCGGCTGGCTGCAAGAACAACCGGTGTCCACGTCTACCAGTGCTTTAGTAGACTGGATAGACGGACCGAAGATCGCCTTAAGCGAATCGTAAAACTCCTTGTGTTGCCGACGATCTGCGAAGCCCTGCATGCGCTCGCCCTGTTTCCTCCACCAGTTGTCCTTAATTCCGCGAACACGCTCAGCCAGTTGACGGCGGATATTCCGGAACCTAGTCTTCTTCGCTCCATTGCCAGGGTCCATTGTGCATGTGGCGAACGCGGCATTCTTCTCTCGTACCAAGTTGGAGATAGCCACGTTGTTGTCATCGAACCAATCCGGGCGTTTCTTGCGCTCCACACCGATCGTCTCGGTGGCTGCTACCATAATCTGTTTCTTCAGTTGTTGCCACATACCCTCGGGGGTAGTGGGTACAGGAGCATTGTGCAGGCGAGCGACGACTGCACGTTGAAAGGCAGCCTTCGTCTCGAAGTTCTCCAACCTTCTGATATCCAGCTTCTGCCGTTGTCCAAAAGATCTACAATAAACGGACTTGCGTACATGGATAAACAATTTGGTCCTGACCAGCCTATGATCTGTGCTACATTCAGCCCCGCGCATCACTCGCGTGATGCGCACTTCACCAATGTCGCGCTGCCGCACAATCACGTAGTCAAGTAGGTGGTGGTGACCGCTTCGTGGATGAGTCCACGTCGTGATGTCGCTCGCATCCAGCTGGAATCGGGTGTTCGTGATAGCCAGCTCGTGAGTAGCACACAGGTGCAGCAGACGATCACCGTTCGCGTTGACTGAACCAATGCCGTAGGGTCCGAGGACTCCCGGCCAAGCTACAGAGTCGCGCCCAACTCTAGCGTTCAAGTCACCCAAAACAAACAGTCGGTCATTCACTGGCGCAGACCGGATTGTGGCGGACAGCTGATCATAGAACTGGTCCTTTGTATCATCAGTGTGACACATAGTTGGACCATAAACACTAACAAATGTAGCACACTTACCTCGACCGAGTCGCAGGCGCATCGACAGCATTCGGGGGCTGATGCCGTGCGGTTCGCCTATCATCAAACCATTGATGCGATCAGCGACTGCAAAACAGACACCATGCTCCCGAACACCGTCTGTCGGGTAGCCTATCCAGTAAAAAGTGTACCCGGCGCCTGCTTCCCGCAACTTACCTTGGTCTGCAAGCCTTGTCTCACTCAAGGCTGCTACGTCGATTCCATACCGCCGCAGTTCCATCGCGATCAGGGCGGTGCGTCGTTCCGGCCGTTCTGTGGCGCTGCATCGATCCAGCAGAGTGCGCACGTTCCACGTCCCAACCGTAAGCGTGTTGCGTCCACGGGCCTGTCTCCAGTTGGTCTTCTGGGCACTGAAACCTAGTTGAGCATTATCTGCTCGGGGGCTCGTGATTGGGGGGACGTATGAGGGTGAGTGTTTGGCAGTAGCATGTTTTCGCCTATCCACCCTGCCATGTGCAGCAGATAGGGCGACCCGGTTTATCCTGCGCGACGGCCGATGCAGTATACTATTTGATTTAGTTTGTATCGTTATCATTGTGAGTATGGGCTTCGGATATTGTCAGGACGCCCAGACCTGTGCAGGAGAGCGATTAGGGCCCTCATCCAAAGCCTTTGGCTAAAAAGCCTGAACCGCAAGGCAGCAGCTGTCTCACACAAACACACACACAGACACACACACAGGCGACGGCATCAAACATCACTGTACACACGAACCAAGCAACCAGACACACAGTCAGTCCAGGCACAACGGAGCAACAACACAGTCTCCACGCACAACAAACGCACGCATCTGCTTTTTGTCTGGCTGCTCCCCATCGGCCAATCTGACAAGGTTGAACCCTCAAGGACCGCAGTCCTAGTCAGCACAGCCCTCCGGATCAAAACAGCACGCAAGCCTGACCACCACGCCAAGGTAGCACTCACTCTCTCTCTCACACACACTCACACACACACACGCGCGCGCTAAAACACTGTCGACACTCGCAATGCAAACATAAAAAACACAACGGCCAAACCAAATGACAACGCATGAACACAGACAGAAATACAAACCTCCCTGCAACCATAACCGAACCACACGCACACGCGCGTACACTCCAACACTTCGAACGAACGAGGCGAAAACTCGTACAACACACACACACACACACACAACAATAACAACAACCAAATAACACTTCAACGAAAACACACTCTCAAAACAACACCACACATGTGGACATATGAACACAACAGCGAACAACCAGTACGCGACAACACACAACAATCGACAGAGAGCCAAACAGATATCCTAGAAGTGATCACAGCATAACACACACGGCACGAACAGCATCAACGCCACCACCACCAGCACCACCATCAACAACTACAACAGCAGCACCAAACACACACACACACAACGCCAGCCACCTGAAGCACATCGCATTCGGCAAAACACTCACTCACCATCGCCATCTAAGTCACCAGCCACACGTGCATCCACAGACACAGCCCAATCCACAGAACGAACACCGCGTCACCACCAACAATGCATTGCAATGCAATGCATTGTTGCATGTGCACATATACACATGTGCACATACATGTATATATGCACTTGTGTATATCTATATATATGTAAATATATACATGTATATACATATATGTATGCACACACAACCATATAAATATATGTATAAACATATGTGTATACCCTCATATATGTGCATATGATTGCACTTATATAAATATATCTGTGTGCTTTTCTCCAACCACTCTAGGATAGCCAGTCGCCCAATGAGAAAACTGCGCTTCAGGGTCATTCGGTGTATTAATATCCCATTGTAACAGGACGACAAATGCACACAGAGGACAGCGATCACATACAGTCCCGACGCAATCCAAAACCGGAGAAAAGAGTTAACCAACAATCACAATCAGTGTATTGGCGATACAGAGACGAGGCGGTGATACGCACAACGCAAATGGCAACACAAAAATCAAAGTCCCAATAACTACAGGTTTTTAATTGTTCCGAACAAGTTAATCCAGGGGGAATCGAATGTCACAGTTCTAGGTAAGTTCATGTCGTGTGGAAAACGCCGAGTAATACATTGATGAGCAACCTGAAATAGATAACAAAGGGGAGAATATCAGTGAAAAGGTTGAAATGCATGCGCAACCGTTTCTATATTGTTGCACCATACCAATTCGTTTATCGCGGGTACGAAAGGAAATACCCCCCAGCACTCTCCCTAGTAGCACACTAAGATGGTCGACCGTCTTTTGAGTGTCTTTCGAGTGTCTTACGTGGGGTACTCAACAACTTCACTATGAAAACAATTTCAGCGTCACAGTTCGCAACTTCGAGAACTGGAAAATTGCGAAGGACTCGCATTACATAGTTGTGGCCCGAATGCCGATGGCAAATTTTCGTTCGGTCACACCACACGACCATTAGTTGGTAAACGCGTGTTCGAAATGGCCGGCCATTTGCAATTAAGGTTTCGGAGGCTTATTCTGTAGATGGCTCCGGACGATGAGTTGCCGTTCCAATAACCATTGTATATTCATACTGCATGATCTTGCTGAAGTGGTATGTTGTATTAATCCTAATACTAACTAAGATATTCTTATTTTATTCGGATTCTGAGAACTTGTATAATTGGCCCAAATGTGTACAAGTTCAGTTTGTATTTTGAGGGTCACCAGCGATTTCAGCGATTTGTACACGGGTTCGAGGCTGGGGGCCCAATCTACCCGGATCCAGTCAGTTTGTTCGTTTCGATGTCCGGCGGTTTTCTGTTGACCTGAAAGGCAGTCATTGAAAACGGGGTGTAGCACCGCTCTTGGGGGTTACAGAAAGTACCAAGAACAGAGTAAAATAATAATCTAGCAAAACAGGATAAATTATTAATTTAACGGTTTATTAAGTAGGTGGGAATCCAATAACACTTTGAGACGGTCTTTAGAAGAGCAGCTAACAATCTCTAGTGGTAGGTCGTTCCAGTAGTTGATAACCCTATAAGAGAAGAACTGTTGTCTTAGGAAGGTCCGAGGTCGAAGCTTATAGAGCTTCTTGTCGTGGCCTCTTCGACTGTTATCACTTACTAGGGTAAAGAATTGTTGCACAAGTCCTGTGCTAAAGAGAAAATGTGTAAGAATTAAGTCGCCGCGGAGTCTACGAAACTCAAGTGGATAAAGATCGAGAATTTCAAGGCGAGACTCGTAGGATAGATGCCGCAAGCCAGTGACCATTTTGGTGGCCACTCGCTGGACACGTTCAATGGCGAGTATGTCCTTCTTCAAACCGGTGTAGACGACTTGATTGGCATACTCGAGCAATGGTCTTATGTAGACTCTGTAAAGCGTGTGAAAGGCGCGCTTGTCAATCCGGGGGAAGGTTCGTTTGATCATCCCGAGAGTCATGAGACCCCTTTTTGCGGCCAGCTGGTGATGATAAGAGAAGGACAACCCAGACGATAGCCAGATCCCTAGGTCTTTTTTGAGGTCTACTTTCGTGATACCTACTACACTTTGTGCACCATGTATCACGAATAGGTTCCCAGAGTCTCCTCCGAGTGACATGTGCGCACACTTACTGTCGTTTAGAGGGAGACTCCAATCCTCTGACCAGCACTTAATACGATCAAGGTCAATCTGCAATGCACTGGGGTCACAGGCGTTCCAGATTTTTAAGTCGTCGGCATAAAGGAGAGCGTTGCTAGAGATCAAATCGGGGAGATCATTGATGTAAATAAGAAACAACAATGGACCAAGTACCGATCCTTGAGGGACCCCCACAGAGACTGGGGATGGGGACGAAAGGCCTGAACCGGTTTTTACTCTGAAAGTCCTGTTACCAAGAAAGGAGGTTATCCAGCGGAGAACTTCTCCTTGAATCCCATAGGCTTCTAGTTTGTGCAGCAGAGGACCGTGTGGGACACGGTCGAAGGCTTTGGCAAAGTCGAAGAAGATAGCGTCCGAGATATGACCATTGTCTTTGGCCTCTGTTAGGCTATCCATGAAGATTAACATATTAGTTATGCATGACCGCTCAGGAAGAAAGCCATGCTGGGTCGAAGAGAAGAGGTTATTTGAGAAGAAATGCTTAAAGATAGTGCGTTTTAACAGTCGCTCCATTATCTTGCATGGGATGCTGGTAAGGCTGATCGGTCGATAACTAGCAGGAGAATGACGATCGCCTGTTTTAAATATAGGTGAGACATTGGCCTCTTTCCATGCCTCCGGAAGAGTGCCTGTCCGAAGTGTCTGTTTAAACAGATCGAAGAGAGGCATCGCCAAACTGACGGCCGCTTCTTTGAGGATCCGGGGATGGATCTTGTCTGGTCCCATGGCACTATAAGGATTGATCTTAAGCAAGAGGTCCTGAACGTCAGACACAGAAAAGTCAGCTGTCAGGATGGGTTGTTGGAAGTGCCTCTGCGGGAGAATTGGATGCCAGTTTGGCAGATCCACATTGTAGACTGATGAGTAGTATTCCCTGAACATCTCGGCAACCACTTGGGGGTTGGAGGAGGTTTCCCCGTCGGGAAGCCGCAGAGAAAGCGCTGAGGGCTTAGTTTTTCTCTGGCGTCGTATATACTTGAAAAGAAAATTCTTATTCTCGTGAGCTATTTGTAGGATTTTCGACTGTACGTGTTGGGTGTGTTGCCGGATTTCCCGCTTGCACCTGTTTCGTACAGAGCGAAAGGCCTCTAGATCCTCTGGCCTATCCGTTAGCTTCTGTTTAGAGAATAGACGAGAACGTAATTCAAGAAGGCGGCGTATGTTCCGCGGAAGCGGTGCACGAGAGGAGAACTTCCATAGTTTTCGAGGAACAAATGCCTCATCGGCTTCGTGAATGGCAGCTTTAAAGGAAAGGTAGTTCAAGTTCACTGAGTCGGATGTGAGGCTGAGTGTGCTTAAGAACGTCCTTAGTGCGTTAAAGTCTGCGTTTTGGAAGTTTCGGAATGAAGTCTTTGTTACAGCGTTTTGGAGCCAGTAACAGATAAAGTCAAAGTTTAGTAGCATATGGTCACTATGCCCTAGCGGCGGTTTGATGACCACCCTATCTACCAGGTGAGCCTCGTTCGTAATGACCAGATCGAGCAAGGAGGGTGTCTGTCCTGGACGGTGCCTTGTAGGTAGATCGACATGCTGTGTCCAGGCTTTCTCATGGATCAACATTGCCAAGGGTTTCGAGAACCCGCAGCCACAGTCCTCATGAGAAGCCGCCATAGAGTTGAGTTTGGGTGCGTTGAAGTCACCCATAATAAGAAGATGGGAGAAACGCTGGGCAGACGTGAGTCTGTCTAAGGTAGCAAGGATGGCTTCGTCGTCGGATGCACTGCATGACGGCGAGCGGTACACAACACCGGTAAGAAGCGTGTCACGTTTGCGAAGTTGGAGTTTAATCCAGAGCGTGTCGCATTTCTCTGGGAAGGTAAATTCCCCTACGACAGCTGGCACTGGGAGCTTCTGGCTTAGGAAAACGGCGCAGCCTCCCATGCGTCCACGGGAGGAGTCCGTCCGGTATAAAGAGTAACCAGGGACATGCAGTTCATTATCACTGATATCCGCGGAAAGCCAGGTCTCTGTTAATGCAAGAATGTGAGGGCTAGTGTCGTGGACCAGCTGTCTGATTTCTGGTAGTTTGTTCAGAAGGCTCAGACAGTTGGTGTACACGCACTTTAAGGCTACTTCTTCGTTTGGCTGGGTGCAAAAAGAGACAGAAGTGCACGAGGGAAAGCTTGGGAAAGTAGCCTCAGTAGTGAGGGGGGTTGTGCAACTGGCGGCGTAGTTCTGTGAGCCCTCTTGGGGGGTGGTGGCCGTTTCATCACAGCCTGGGCATAAGTGAGCGTCCCTGTTGGACGCTTCGTCCGCTTCTCTTGGCCCAAGGTCAATGACGTTCGGACCGCTCTTGCTTTCAGAGCTTTCGGAGGGTGATTTGCGGTTTTGCACCCTCGAAAATTTGGATAAAGTTGTAGATGGGAAGAGAGTATAGGACGAAATGGCCCCGATGTAGCCGGGGGGAGAGCCATCGGAATGACACTTTTTTGGACCATTTTTGACGCAGGAGGGGATCCCAGCAGACTCACTGGGCTGTAAAGTTTAGGAATGAAAAATTTTTTTTGCGGCCGTTTTTTGTGTGAGATGATTGGGGGTCTAGAAGATTGGTGGTCCTTAGCACCTTTGGGATCTGTTTTACCGGCCCCCTGCATATCTACAGGCGCTTGACTTTCCAGTGAGATGGGGGCAGTGGCCTCTGAAGTGTGTGCTTGGGGTGGTTCGTCCGAGGACACCGGTGTCCCCTTGACATCAGGGATAAGGACCTTAACGCTAGCCTGGAGTTTGGGGTCAGCCTTGATGCATAACCTTGTTCTGGCAAGCTGAGAGCGCTTCTGCCGCTCCTGCAGTGAGCGATCTAGAGAGACTCCCCTGAGGTTTACGTGCTTTGTCTTTAGATCAACCATCTTTTCCAGTACTTCCTCCGCGCTAATCTTAGCGGGTAACGTCACAAGGAGTCCCAGTGACTTCTTGGTAGCTTTGGAGCGAAGTCTGCTGGCGGAAACCATTTTTGTAGACTCTGGAGAGAAACAAGCGTTTAGCAC
The DNA here is from genome assembly GCA_008508345.1 of Paragonimus westermani. Lineage (NCBI taxonomy): Eukaryota > Metazoa > Platyhelminthes > Trematoda > Plagiorchiida > Troglotrematidae > Paragonimus > Paragonimus westermani. The sequence continues at coordinate 347,715 of QNGE01000150.1, forward strand.
CGCTCTGGCTTGTTCCCCTGGAGAGAGTGTAGTCGGAAATCGTCCCCACAAAACAAGCCTCTTCTCCCGGAGTGCTCTGTCCTTCAAGCTCGTCGCAACTTCCTCAATTTGAGCCGTGGACAAAGCCACTGCCTTGCGAGCAGCTGCAGCGCCTGGAAGGGCCAGGGCAATGTACTCATTCAACGAGCTCAGTTCTGACTTCATGTCAGATAAAGTTCTCTGAGTATCATTCAGGGCTTTTTCTACGGTGGCTATCTGTGCACTTACATCTTGGGACGCCTTATAGCCACACTTGCACGCGCCTGACTTCTGCTTGTTCGGGGTGGCGAGTAGAGGATCTAACGTGGCCTCCAGTGAGGTGCAGCTATCTCGGAAGAGACAGCTCATACAGATAAATGGCCTCTTTGAAGAAGTGAGCAAGGCGCACTGGTCCTCTCTGAGGCCAGTACACCTAAAGTGGTACCAGTGTAGGCACGTCTGGCACTGCATACCGTTCTGAACAGTCATGCGGCAGCCGGAACGACTACAAGCACTCGATACCTCTGATCCATCGATGCTGCTGGATCTTGTGCGTGTCATTGTGTTATGGTCTGTGAGTAAATATGACAGTTGTTAATGGAAAGGAAACACGATGCTAGAAAATAATACGGATACTATCAAGGACAAAAAAGCTAATACACAATTAATACGGATAATATCGAAAACGAATAATACAATACTCAATGAGTTATGCTATTCGACAAAGAATAGCAGTGATCGTGTATAATTTTTTGATGCACCGGGCACCAAGATAGCAAAAATATGAATAGAAAATGACACCAAGGAAATTTAAACCAGATTTCGAGTTACCCGCCGAAGTCCGTTACCAAGTTACTATAGACTAGTATCCATAATATTCTCGTTGATTTCTTCACAGTCGTATATTGCTGTAATGCCAATAATAACTAAGATATTCTAATTTCTTTCAGAATTGGACTCTCAAGCGGCTATCAGAAGATGTGAAAAATTGGATGCGGAACAGCAAAATGAAGACGAACATTCACCTGATGAATAAATATTCTTGCACTCAGCACACTTCAATAATCTGTATCAAATTTTTACCGCCTTCAATGAATTTGTTTCTGAAATGTTGGCGAATTATCGACTGCGCTGCAGGAAGGCGTGCTTTCGTTAAGATAAAGCTTGAAAACAAGACTGAATCGTTAATGAGGTCAATCAACAGCGAAGCCGAAAAGTGTTCGTAATTAAATGAGGCTTAGGAAGAATTGTTCGTTCAACCGTCTTTCGAGTGACTTACAGATGTTTAGTAAAGACTCTAAAAATACACTCAAATGACGGTCGTGCTACATGGGCTGTGAGCACATTTTAAATTATTGCCGACATTTTCGACCAATCAGGTTCATTGTTGCAGCCAATGACCACCGACCGGTTCGCCATTACGCGGTTTGCTGTGTGCGATTTCTGGAGTTAACTTACTGTGCGTTACTTGTGAATGTCACCACTCATCCCCAAAAAGCAACGCCGTGTTATAAAACTGAGCCTTCGAGTGGCCAACAGTATTTTCCTAAAGCTTTTGAGAGGAAACTGTATAGAGTAGTACACATTTTCACATTTCGCTTTTTTTATGTAGTCTACACCAATTGCCTTCGTACAAAAGAACATCACGTGTCTGAATTGATTTGACTAGTTAGTACACTTTTGGTGGGCGCTTCCCGTATCCTTGTTGTTCTAGAGTCTTACCATTTCGATCTTTTGTTACTTACCATTCTTCATACGATGTTGGCTACAGTTACATGGTCAGGGCACATGGACGTAGAAAAATATATAAGGCATACAACTTCGGGTACACTGTAACGGGTATTAACTGAGTGTGTACGACCTCCTCTTTCATACTACGAAACTACGGGCTATACCCTGGTACATTCTTAAGAGTTCGTAACTTTTATGAAACTGAGAAATGCTTTCGTAATGAGCCCGCCCACACTTGTTGTTTTTAGAGGACACCTTACGTAGTTCACTTCGAACCGTCTCTAACAATACCCAAGATCCTTGGATAAACGCATTGGGCGCTCAAAAGAACCATATTATGGATTTTTTATGTAACCTCATATCCTAAGAACCACTCAGGACCATGTGCAATAATCCTACGCCATGTTCATTGTACATATTAACCACTTGCCTATTGTTTGAATCAATACACACTTCATCCTCGCGCGTTTCGCCTTCTGCTCGCACGCGGTCCTGGTTATCGTGGACTAACGGTGGAAACGTTCATTTAGCTCGCTGGAGGAACCTAATCCGTTATTACTAAAGGGAGGAATCTTCTTGCAATTCGCAGCAGACTTAGTGTAGTGGAATTAGTTGCGGACACCTACTGTGAATTCTTGTATTCGCCTTGAGGTACTGTTTCCCCAACTTTCCGTTCCACTACAGTGTTCCTGTTCCGCCTAGATTGGGTGTAGGGTGACCTTAAGTGGTCCTCAGAGTAAAACAAGGTGCGCTGTGTGTGCGTCCAGATGAACTGTGTGCACCAATCAAGAACGCTGAAAGGAGAGTAAATAACACCCCGGCAAAACTGCGGGTACACCAGAAAAATGAGATCCACCAACGGCGTGCCAGTTCCAAATGACACAATCAGAATGGAGTTCGTCTCGGTTACGGAAAAACCAGCAAAGACCGCCAGAGTCACAGTCAGAGAAGTCGGACAAAATTGACTCGCCAAAAGACTTCATTGCGTCAGCAATTAGTGATCGACTGGCGAAGTGGAAGCAAGTTGAACAGGTGAATTTGGCTTGATTGCGTCTACATTGTTTATGGTTGTAAATAGTGCTGGTTTGCTTCTATCCGCCTGGGTGTTCAACGAGCGGTTTCCCCACTTCATTTCGAACATCTAAAGAAGTCTTCCTACCACAACACAAACAATTTCATACTGCATCGGCCGTCTCGCAGTATAAACCGGGTCGCCCTATCTGCTGCATACAGCAGGGTGGATAGGCGAAAACATGCTACTGCTGACCCCTCCCCCAC
>QNGE01000150.1:358455-373076 GCA_008508345.1 Paragonimus westermani
GTACCTTTTCTAACCCCCTTCTTCCTGATACGGAAGACAGCAGTGCCGCAACTATAAAAATAGTTCTGCTGTATGCCCATAGGATCGTGCCTCACTGCCTAAGCACTCCTACGCGGTCAGCAGTGCGACATACAATCCTATGAGTGTAACTGCTTTTCGTCTGACTGCTCCCCTTTGGCCTGTCTGACAAGGTTGCACCTGGAAGGACCGGAGTCCTAGTCAGCATAGCCCGCCGGATCAAAACAGTACACAAGCCCGACCACCTCGTCAAGGTAGCAGTATATGTCGGGGCTTCTTTTCAGGTTTACCGTTCGGTTTGCTTCTGTGAAACAAACTGCAAAGACTTGTGTAAACGTTTCTGAGATCATCACTCGGTGCGGTTAGCCTGAGGATTAGTCAAGGGCTGCTCATTTGCAGCTAGTGCGTATTTGGTGGAATTAGCTCATCCGGCGAACTCGGCCGATTCGTTTAGGCCGATCTGTCGAGTCTGTGGAAGTGCCGTCGAAGTGGATTAAAGGTCGGTTGATGGCAACCGCAGTAGCCGCTTTGATTCACTTATGCTCACCGCGATTATGCACTCAGAAAAGTCTGACAAAAGCATCATACCTTCGGTGGTCGTGCATCCACATGGGCGTGCTGATTTCTTCACAAACACTTGTCACCGACACAATTAATGTTGTGCAACTGAATTTCATGAATCTGACCAAGTTGGCATTAATACACACTACATCCTACCTTGCGGTCACCATTCGCCACCTTCGGCGAATCCATATAACTGTGTTGTATGTAGCCTGGTGTCAGAACACCAAAAACAAGCTTGTTCGCTACGCTTTCCTCCTCGTAACGTTAGATATATTTCGGGAAGAATTTTCCCGTACGCAAACAGAGACCTAAAGAACTGACGTTGAATGATCAGCAACAGAGCGCACACCAACACACAGAACGACATCAGGCGGTTCTTGCCGTTGGTTCTTGGGAGACCATCCTCATTGAAACGATGGATGTTGTTTTTTGCTAGCAATGCCACACCCCAGAAAAGTATTACCCTTGGGCGTAGTTTCTGCTAATAAAACGCCAGGGTTTATCACGAAATATGTAGCTGCATGGGGCGGACGCACTGACTTCCTTGAAGAAAGCAGAAGGGCCTTTTCAGTACTTGTAGGTTCTGGTTGAAAGGCTAATTCTGAACGTATGTTTCTCCCTGCATCCTCCAGTTCGCACACTGGGGGTAGGCTGTCTGTTGTAGCGGCCGTACATTGAACGACTGTGTTCAACGTGAAAACGTCACAGGTCCTACTGCAAAATTATTCCAATGCATTTAGTGAGGACCCTATAGATGGTACTTTGTAATCCATTGGAGTACCCGGGACTCACTTGAGTACAACAAAACGATACATCTGGCTGCACATTGAGGTCACATTACTTTCAAACACTCCTTAACTGCGGGAACGCTCCCAATACCTTGGAAACATACCGTCACATTCGTACACAAAGAGGAGACCGTATATCGACCTATCGCTTTCCCACCTGATACCTCTAAATTTATTAAGAAGTACGTAGTGAAAACATCGTAGATCGAGTCTACCAACAAGCAGATCCAGAATGGCGCATTCATCTTCACCACTATCATTATTGTATCAGTGTTGGGCGCTGACGCTTAACTGCTGCGCACTTGTAAGAAAAAGAGTCGATCCTGTTTTAGTGATATAATGCGGAGGTAATGGGACTTGCTTCCTGAGTCCCGCACGTCTAAGCTCAAATTATCAACATTTCGCAGTCACTTTAAAATGAGAGTGAGACGGCATACACTAAATAGCCGATTTACCTGTGAAGTATGTGCAGTTAACGAAGCTGTTGGGGATGTTACATACCCCCAAAAATCTGTCCACTAACTGGAATGAGCATTCGCCGTTTTCCTTTGTAACGCCGAATTCCTTTGATGCACCATCTTTTTTTACCTCTGGCGCCGACTCACATACTGTACGCTAGTTAGCTTATTTTCTTCACCTGATCGCTTGACGAGCTATAAAAACGCAAGAGCTGCATTTTGTACTTTGACTTTGGCTTTTCGGCACTTTGACTTCGGCACTCGGAACTTCGGGCTGAGACAATAAACGCTCTTCTCGGGAGACCAGTGTTTTTCCTTCGTAGCCGGCTTTGGGGGAATCGGCTCTTTGGGTAAAACAGCGCGTACCATATCACTGCGTCGTAGGAATTGTTCCAGTTCAATTGCATCCACTCGGTCGCTCCGCGTTATAACAGAAGCACGACAGAAAAAGATAGCAACGCCTGTACTAGCAGCTGCAGATAGCTGGACGCCGTTGGGGATATGACCACAGAGTAAGTCGGTCAAAAGCTATGTAGGCCGAGCGAATTGAAGCGTAGTTTGTCGATGGTAGTTCACTGTTCCTTTAAACCGATGGATGACAGCAGGTTCTGCAGGACGTAAAACTTCACAAATAACTTTGTTTTTCTGCCAGCCGTCGAATACTTTGCTGATCCATATGATGTTCTAATGACTTCCACGGTTTTGTTAAAAGCGCATACACCCATGTTAACAGATGGGTGGAAGGCTGTCATTCTATCAGAGAACTGTCCCAGGTGATTCTGACGCCCGTTTAATGGTGCCTGTAACTGGGTCGTCGGCATAGATTATGGACAGCTGGTAACTTCGTCGATAAGACTGCGATGCTGCGTTTTACAATCCGATTGACAAGCTTGAAAATCACACAATATAATGTCGTGATAATTGCAGGGTTAAAAATATCCTACCACCTTAACTGGATGATAGGCGCGAATCAGATCAAATTTTGGTAGCACATTTGCCCCATTGTACAAGATTGTAGATCTGCTGCATAGAGTGGGTATGTTAAGTGCACCATTATCTCTATACAGGCGCCAGTCAAGTGGAATTTCATAAACCGTGTAGGTAAGCGAAGTCCATGGGATTTTGGGTTATCGAATGGTTACTAGGTCGAAAACAAATTTAAACTCAATTCTTTTAGCTTTTAATCTGACGGATAATAAACTCGGCACACAGTATGCACCACAGTATGGTAGTATATAGCCCCATGACAGCAAGTAACGATGTGGGTTAGAGGGAAACGGTAGAAAATTCGTCGGCTAGGGAACTATAAGGATTCAATACTTCCCGGACTTCATCCGGGAAACTAATTGATACCATGCAAACCAAAATCTCGATAGAGGAACGCTGTGTTATTCGATCGATTAGACGGTGTCCAGGGTGTACGTAGAAGTCAAAATGCTCGAGTGTAATGATGTTGTTGATCGCTATTTGAACGCTAGTGGCTTTGAAGAGCCCGAGAGAGAATCTACGACGTCCTAAGTTCAGTGCACCTAGGCGCTGACCGATCAGGCACAGAAACTTGATACGATCAAGGTGTTGTTTGCTCCGCATGGAACCGCACGTACCCCGACGGTAATGTCAACGTCATGGCGGATTCCTGGTTCGTTGGGAGACTGCATCTACAGCCGTTAGAAAGTAGCTGTCGTTCTTATCGACTGAATTTTAGAAGCTATGAGCATCGTCGGGTGTGTTCACCAAATTGTTGGTGGTAACGGCAATTATCACGACTAATGTTTGGTTACGATGGGTTAGGTTTATACGAATTTTGGCGATCATCTAATCATGATGGCCAAGCCACAGTGTCTTCTGGTCAAGCCCACAGCTGGTGTGATGATGGTGGTCGGGCGTACGCCGGAAATTACGTCGATTGGGGAGGTCAGAGTTGCGATCGGGTCGACGCAAGCTGCGAAACTCGTGTCGCATGCCTCCCAGATACGACGTGATTTGTCCGCCACCCCAGGTGGTGTTGTCGTGTTAACTGCATGTACAGATGCTATCGGCAAACTGCCAACGTCAGCTCTGAGGTAAGAATGTTTTCCGTATCCAGACCCACGTGTCAGCGCACACCTTGCCACTGTACACTGTCGTTTTCAATCGGAGGCTTCAGCTCGGAAGACGCGAGTCGCCTGTGCTGGATGACTCACGTGGATATAATCATTTATTAACATCAGGATATGCACCCAGCACCTTACGCTAGTCGATAGTGCTAACGTAGTCGACAACTTGGCATCCTTCTCATTCAACCGAAGCCTGTGCATACTTGGGGGCTGCAAGTTTACTCACCATGACGTACCCGCTTCTTCGCTTCAGTGTTAGTTACCAGCTGGCGCCACCGAAGCAAGCCATTGAACATGTGTCTATGGTGAACAACTGAAGACGGTTAATCTCCTCCATAGTTCCTGGTCATTTCACAGACTTGTAGTAACACTGGTCACACGGCTGTTATTCTCACACTCTAAGCCCAGTTCACCATCACCGAAACTTCCTTTTCAGCCGATTCTCATTCGGTTGTTCTACACGCTTATAGAAAATGTCCATCTCAGAGAAGTGCCTGTGAAATATACCAGTTTACTGAAGTCGTTAATACGTTGTTTGGTTGCAGCGCGTTGCGTGTGCAGTTGTCCCATGCTTCCTTCGTTTTATGTGGTGCCCATCCTGGTTGTCCGACCTCTCTTATGACTCGCTGATTAACGATAGCTAGAAATGGCTAGCGCAGGAATCACAGACAGGTAGCACAGATTGTAAGGATACCCAGAACCCCAGAAGAGCACAGGAAGCCTTTACCTTCAGCGGATGGCTTATTTGCTGTAAAACCGAAGACACCAAAGCAGACCGGCGTCTGTGTGTAGTCTTTGAACAGCGTTGAATTATCCCACCTGAATTAATGCTTTAAAAATGGAATGGGCCAATGAAAGATGGAACCGAAATGTGCAAAATTAAGTTTTGGCACGTTACAGCGCGAAAAGATAAAATTCAAAACTACGAATTATCCTTCGAAGATATCCCGAAAAATAAACCACTTTTGTGGAAGGTAAACTTTCCCTGACAACCTCCCTCTTCAGCTGTCATTATGAAAGGAGCACTTGAATATTCCGAATATCTGGGAGTGGCTTTCCTTCAAAGTAGTAAGCCGGCCGATGTTGATTATGTGAATGCACTACCACACTCTTGCAGAGGTGCATGCTGTGTCAAACCGACTGCATTGTACTGCTGATCTATATTTTGTCTTCAAAGAATAGTAATCATCATCACCAAATTATGTGAGAAGAATTGCTGGGTGCGGCTTCCGGATTGGAGAGCTACTGATCATCCATACTGCTGGTCGAAAAAGCTGTTGGGCGTAACTGTGCCGAAATCACTGGCAAGCTTATATCTGCAATGTATTTGACTCTTCACTGATCTCTCTTGCTTTTCTGCTCAGTATTTATTCCTTACGCATTTTTACCCATTTGTTAATCGACAACTTCGTGGACTGTTGTCGGAATCAACGTAGCCCGAGGCGTAGTACGTTTAAATGCGATCCAAAACTGATGATCACTCGTTTTTCGGTCTCTGAACGTCTTCAGTCCGACCCCAAATCACCATCATGTCTGTGTTTCACGATGAAATCGAAATAGAAGATATGGAGTATGATCAAGAACTGGAAACTTATTTTTATCCTTGTCCATGTGGGGACCAATTTCAAATAACAAAGGTATAATACTGTTATCGTTGTGACCATATCGTTTAGGAAGATTTGCTTAGTGGTAATGATGTAGCACAGTGCCCGAGCTGTTCCCTTTTTATTCGTGTGATTTACGATTCAGTAAGTCTACTACGTTTTTCCATATTTTACCACCTATAGAGCGTTCTTCAGATTAACCAACAAATGACCACCATACCTGTACCCGTTACATGATTCACAAGAAGTCGGTCAACCCAGAGTATGTATTTTCGATAATTGTCCACGACATTGTTGACGTAATCATATCTTCTGGACACTGATCTCTTCCTTCTGTTTGGGATATGATTCGTTGGGATGCTATCGGGATAGCTGACATTAGCGACATACAATCTAACTTCAATGGTGCCTCAATTTCTTCATTAGTAGGCTCGCAGTCGTTCGGACAGCACTCTCTAGGAGTATTATTCCAAGGCACACGAATCAACCACCATAAGGAAACTGACGAGTCTGATTGCCGTAAGCCTCCAGAATGTCATACCACATCGTCTACAGAATAGCAACGCGCTGGATAGAAGTCGAATTTTCCTGCTTGCAATAAAAAGCGAATAATCCCCGTCTCGAGATTAACGCGATTGTCTCGGTAAAATGCTCTCGAATCGAATCAAAGGACGAACGCAAAAAGCCAATTTATTCCGCCTGAAAACGCGTGCAACGGGGAAAAATGCAGTATTCAGATGGCGCATAAAGACCCACAGACATTTTCGATTCAGAAAATCGAAGGACGGTTACTGAAAATAACAGTTAGTCAGTAAGCTGTAAATAAGCATGGCGGGATGAAGGTCGGCCAACTAAAAGCGAAGCGATAGTCAGTGCCAATCCGTTTTGGTTGACGGTGATAACTTCCGCTGGTCGAATGGCCATGGGGGCTACAGGGTTCGAACAGTGTTTATGCACACAAATCCGGGCAATGTGAATGCACTTCAGCCCGATGCATTTTGGTGAACAGCTTGGAACTTCATTTGGTTTCATATTGTGTACACGGAACATCGGAATACACCCAAAGTAGCTTAGTTCGGCGATAATTTGCTTCGTGCTATCTCTGGCTATCTTTAACTGCTCTACGTATTATTCACTTCTCGCTTCCGCACCGCTCTTATGGTAAGCAATGATTGCTGATCATCCAATCACAAGACGCACTGCCGATGTTTAACCCGCCATAAATCCACTAATGGCAGGCATAGTGAGCAGAAGCTCATTGTCAGCTAAAGCAATTCCAGAACAGTGTCGCCCGAAGAGTCCTATGCTCCCTATGTAGCTGAACAATATAGCTACCGGTCTCGCTCCCTCAACCATATACGTCGGTAAACAGAACAAGCTCAGATAGAACAATTCACAACCGCGGCTCCGGAAACAGTGACGGCCATAAATTTCATTTTCAGTCACATATCAGAAATCATGTCAGAAAATATTTGCACGCGACAATAATCAGAAAAAGAAGTTAAATTTCCGTCTCGCACATGCGCGATATGACGCCACCGAGGTGCTGTCTGAAAGCTTCGAACGAAAACTTCTCCACCACACGGCGATGCGCTAGTTGGCCCATACGCAAAACCAGACTCGGATCGTTGATGAAGCTGAAAGAAAAGCGGATAGTGTCAAAGTATTCCTATGTACAGTCCACACTCTGATGTTTAACAAAACAGGATGCGCAATGTTAACTAGTCCGTCACACGCATTGCACGCTTCGGTTTCGGAGTAACCAATCAATCAGAACTACATGAGGGCAGTATGCTGCCGCTAAGATTTCATTTTGGATACTACTCAAATTGTTTTAAATTACATATACTTGTCACGGATGGTACTCAGAACACTCATTAGGGTAATTTCTGATTCGGTCGATTGGAGATGGTGCATGTTTGAAGCGGGCAAGCAGTTCGTTTTCGTCGTTGTCTTTCAATGGCTGGTGGTGCAACGACTGTCTATGAGTCAAAAATTATTTGTTCGGTCGAACCCATTGGAGGCCTCACAAAGGTTTTTCTCTGCCGCCGAGCGACAGTCGCTTGAGCATTATCAGCAATGTGCCGCCAGGTAGCCTGGGTTCGCGGCTCACTTATCGAACACACGCGCAGTCACGTGTCATGTGATATACCAAGGAAACAACCAATTACCCTGAGTGTTGGTGGAGTTGACGTTAAGCTGACTTAAAGAAAGCGGTTCATGTACGTTCCACAGACTTATCGCAACCCTTGTAAAAAAAGGTAGCCTTGTACATTTGCCAGAGGGAAAAGTGGGAACATAGTACGGTGTACTGCTTTTTAGGCCGTTAAATGTCACAGCTTTGGGTCGTAAGTAAATGTATAGAACAGGAATGGTGCATGTGAAATGTGAGAACATTTTGAACAGTGTAGTGTTTGACGAACGTGACACAAAGTATGCAGTTGTGGTGGGCATCACAAGAGCAACTTTCAGTTCTTCTACATTGCCTGTCACTAAATGATTTGCCGTTTCGATATGGTGGATAATGGAGGTTGACACTGATCACTATCCCAACAACATATCCGCAGAGACAGACGTATTTACCTAAGCTCACAATGCAGCTTTGTAGCATGACTCACGGTTCTTAACACATCAGTTCAGAGTGGAGTTTGTAAAAAAATCCCCTCAGCTGGGATACGGCACCATAGGGCCAAACTCACGCAGCTAACTGAGCCGCTGACTTACCAGTGAACTGCGGGCGCACATTTCAAATAACAGACAATGAGAAAAACAAAGATGGGGAAATTTAAGGCTTTCACGAATTACGGTGTGCTTGTGATGATAGAAGACATTCCATCTAGGTAACAGAAGTACTGAATGTAAGACAACGCCGTCTTACTTCCTGTTCCTTGGTAGCCCGCTTACTATAGTAATTGAGTATATCGGTAAAAAAAAACGAGCTGCCAAATGGTTTATGTCATCAAAAGCAACTATTCTGCCTTGTTGGAACTAGTGTGCTGCCTTCAAAGGGCCGTTTACAACGTCAATCTCTTAGCAAATACCGGTCATCCACTCCCGTTGGAAATTACTTCTCCTTTGCGCCCAATATTTTCGGTGCCTTGATAGGATAATTTCCGCAATATTACTTAGCTGGTTTTCAGATCCCATCGCTCGAAGCTCGCTACCCAGTGTAAGGCGCGCTTGCGGCCACCTGCTGAAACGATGAACCGTGACAGGCCTCGGAGCACCGTATATCTCACGTGACGTTTTCCAATCATACATCGAGGAACAACGCCAGCGGTGGCTACCTATCGTATTCACACGAAAATAGTCATTTTCTGACGGATTTGTGTGATAGTTTCCTATAAGCTAGAACGCTCCCAGACTATAACAGAGACGATCAAGTATATACCGTTTACGAAATTCACTTCACGTATCCGTATGTTGCATTGCTCGAGCGCCAGGTCACATCAGCAAGTGGTCGATATCTTGTAGATTTTCAGCAAACACCAGGGCATCTTGAAAGCTGCAAGTGGGTGACCGCTTACTGGCAAACAAGGGGAATAAATCTGTGAACTGCACGATGCTTTTGCAGCTCTTCGCACATAGAGGAAAGCAAATAGGTGTACTTCGCGGAAGTGTGCATGCTCTATGACGCCTAAACGATTTGATTAATAGTGCTGACAGTAAGGATTAAACTGGTGGTCCGGATGCGGCAGATTGTCCTAGACATGAAAACCTACCGCGCCATGCACGTCGCGAAAATTGCCGGCAGACGAGCGGTGGCGTCCACGGGGCACAGGTAGCCGGTGGATCCATCCATGACCGTCTCTCGAGGGCCGCCAGAATCAAGGGCCACCACCGGACGTGACATAAACATGGCTTCGATTGGCACAATGCCAAAATGTTCTCCTTCCGGTGTGTATAGGACGGCGTCACTGGATGCGATTAATAGAGCTTTGATTTCCGAAGAGCACGAGCGAACAAAGGACACACGTTCTGATATCTACGAATGCAAAGGTTCATTACGGATTAACTCTAAACACTTGGATACTTTCAGCAAACTCAGAGTGGAAGGGAAACTCTGCGTTACGCTAACATTTTGTTTATTCTCATCTGTTGCAAAAGTGAAACGTGCAGGTTACATGCGATAAAAAGAATGAAAACGCAGCACATACATCGAACATTATGGCCTGGAGTTCTAATCAACATAACCAGACGAGTGTAACGAGCTAGTTCAAAGAGCTGGAACGTAAAATACATTTCTATTTCTGAAACTCAGTGGGGATCATCTGCCAAATGACGTATGCGGCTGCCCAGTTGCGCTTTGTTCAAGCTGCCGGCGGATCAGTCGTACACAATCGCGAACGTGGTTTGTGTGACTGTACTGCCTCTTGCGGTTGCCGTGACATTACCATAGTCAAAATAGACTAATAATCTCATGGAGAGACAAAACACGATCGGAAATTAGTAAAAAACAGCTGACGACACATTTCAAACTGGTGAACTTGTTGCCCCAAATTCCACATCAACTGTTGGACACCTGTCAACAGGTCACCAAACTGATCCACACAGCTCATTCAAAATATCTTCACAGTCAAAACCGGAAATTACTCGGCTTTAGCGGGGCCATGTTGATTAGAACCCATCAGCCGGCATTGTGTACGCAAAAGCGGCTGAAGCAACCCATCGGATTGCCTTGGTGTTGAGGCCATAATGCTTGGTGTGCATGCTACGCTTTCATTCCGTCTGTCATATGTAGTATGCATGTTTCACGTTTGCGACTGATGAGTGCGAACGAAATGTAAGCATATCGCAACGAATGCTTTCTTCCTGTTCTGATGAAGATAAGCTAGATGTGATTTGTATAACAAATTAATCTGACGTGAATAAAACGCGTTTACTATATTGCCCACAAGAGAAACATACACGCCGTAAATTTAGACATACATTGGGTAGGTACGTGGCAAGTTCAACAGAGATCACGTTAATCTAAACCATTACGCTTCAGCTGACTTGACCGGGACTGACTACCTTCGTTCAGTTAGACTAACAAAAGTTAGGTAAACTTTACTCAACAGAACAAGCAATGAGAAGATAACTCGGATTTCACTAGGACCGCACATCCCACCTTTAATTCTTTTGCAAGCAGAACCAGTTCTTCGTGATAGTCCACGTTCTCGATGACGCGCGTGTCGTACCCTCCTGCCACAATCAAATGCACATCTTGGGGTTGTGCATGGTTGGATTTTTCTGCATCGACTAATTCCTTCCAATGAATAAACAGGTGGCCTGAAGTTAGAACGAAGTGAATAATGTAGTGGTAGGTGGAGCGATTAGTGAGTTGAAAAATGAAAATACTCAAATCCAAACGGTCGAAATTTCAAGCAGGAAGTAATCACATGTGAGCGGATAGAAAGTATGTATATAGTGAGCAACCACTTGAAATGACAGCATTTTTTAATAGAAACGCCACTGAGTACCATTCAATGCATTACGGAATACGTAGTCTGTCGAAACCGGCCAAATGGTGTTGTCGTCTGGGCGGTCGACCACTATGGCAGCGTTGGAAGAGAATCAAGAAAACATTCTAAAGCGATGTTTAAAAGTAACTGAAGTTTAACCACTACGTCACACACTGTGACATGTTGAGTAGCATTTCCAACAGGGGGTTTGAGCGAACACTGAAACCCTAAACTAGAAAGTAGTCCTTATCGGTTATGCCCAGCCGAACGCCTTGGGCCAACACAATTCGTGTTTATTTCGTTGTCCAAACAGACAGTGTAAACATTAAGACCGAACATTCGGCGGTGGTCCTGTCGGACTTTAATCAGCGTGAAACTTGACACTACCATCGACTCACTCAATGCAAACAACGCCAAGCGTAGATTTTTCTTGCGTTCATATCGATTAATGGATACAAAGACGAACCGAGCTGAATTTGGAAGTAAGCCACTGGGTAGCGCCTTGCGACTCAAACGTCGACTTCCCGACAAACCCAGAGGGTCCTCTGGATCGATAACGGCCGCAGGTAATCGCAAGCTGACCGCATTAGAAACCGGATATAGGACTTCCAGTTCGAGATGGGACAAAGTAGGAAAGGTTTTTCGAACCACATTAGCTACAAGAAGACATGAAAAGAACCAGTAAAATGCAAGCCTTCTCATATTTCCAGTCGAATAGAAAGTGGTGTGACTGGAATGCTATGCTTCAACATTGCTAACAATCAAGGGACTTGTCGACGGAAGGAACTGTAGTGTGCCTGCAATAATAACCTTGTTATCACAATCGCACAATGGTCACGACACGTCAACCAATCGTGCGGACAGAAAATTTCGCACCTGTTCTAACTGGGGTATGCAAAGAGCTCTGTATTTCCACAGTTACAGGTTTGCGTGCATGCAATCTTGGAATAAAATATCACACTGTAAATCTACTTCAGTGATAGTAACGCCGACTGCCAACCAGGCGGTTGCTTGTTGAAAGCCAGGTTGTATCGAATTTTCCCGCGATTTACACTTGGACAGCCTGACGCTTCCGGCTATCCAGCAAATTCAATGCACCTTAATTTGGAAAAGGCAAATTGCTTGCAAACTAGACCACTGACTAATAGTCTGTGACGTTTTGGTTCACAATACGCTTAGCATTATTAAGGTTAGCAGACCAACATTCGAACCGCCACCGACGTGGTTACCACAGAGCGACCTAGGAATCCCGGGTTTGAAAGCAACGGTTGCGTCGAAACCCTTCAGTCGCTCAACCACTTTTCTGCGGTTCAAAAAGAACATGGATGCATAACAATTTTTCCAAGTGGTCATTTTGATTAAT
This sequence comes from Paragonimus westermani, assembly GCA_008508345.1. Taxonomy (NCBI): domain Eukaryota; kingdom Metazoa; phylum Platyhelminthes; class Trematoda; order Plagiorchiida; family Troglotrematidae; genus Paragonimus; species Paragonimus westermani. Next base: position 370,791 of record QNGE01000150.1, read on the forward strand.
TCGTAATTCACCACTACGTCACTGAACTGCGTAACATACACATGTAAATTCGTCACCTCACCTGGTCTGACCAACAGCAAGATCAACAGAGTTTTGTCCAACCGATAGATTTGGTTTGGTGTGTCGTGTTGCACGCGCTTTTGTCAGCTTACCTCGTCATGTTTCGTGGTTCATGTGTGACATTTTGCATACGTATGCTTAATGTTGACAGCAACGGTGATGGTAGACGGACTGGTTGCCGGTTGTAAGTGCAAATGGAAGCGTCCCGGTGGTGGATGTTTGAGCGTACTTTGGTATAGCCACGCATTTTTGTTACGGAACCTATCTGAACATGTGACGTTGGCCACGGCACTACGAAGATGTTGACAACTACCGAGTTTCGAATTTTAAACACTGCATCGTGACTTGGATTACTGAAAACTTCTGCTTGACATAAACGACTAAATGCTAACATTATTGGTAAACATCGGTGCATTAGTCAAATATAGTTGATATGGTCAATAATAGTGAAGCTGTACCAACCGTGCCTCTTATGTAAATGTCTGTTGTTGGTGGACCACCCACCGTCGTTAGTAGAAAACAAACGGATTCCGATTAATTCGCCACACGGCGGAACGTGTCAACGTCTGGCAGTCCCGTTGGATGAAAAATTAGTCGGCGTTCGCTGTAACAAAGTCTGATTGATGTATGCAGGTTAATCCTCTGTTACTTGTTGCATGGGAGAACATGGTGGGTTTCGTACACATCTCTGGTTTCTAATCACATCCCAGTGTACACATCCAGCATTCGTTGACTTTAACAGTAACAAACAAAGTAATGCGGAGAAAATTAAAATAAAACACTGTAGGAAGTGACCTGATAAGGAATATGGACAAACTATTAACAACGATAGTGTCATCTCTAACTAGCACTTTGATTCATCGTATTAAGAATCACCACCATTAGAACAACGAAAAAGCACTCAATAAATTAAGACCGACATCGCCCAATTAGCCCTCAAAGCGTACCAGCCATGCGCTTGTGTTTACTGACTGGAATTTTAGCCCGTGAGGTAATGCGGTTTCAGTTATGCGCCGTATGTGCCCGCATCCACTCGGCTGGATACCAGCCAGTCATTTCCGGCGCGTGTACCAGATTTCCGTTAACGGTCGATTTCCCCTGTTCCGCATTGAGGTTGGACTATTCGCTACAGATATGTAACAAAAGGTCGGACTGGTAATGAGTCCGACTTGTTTCTTGTTGACAAGATACCAGAGTAGCAAGCCTAAAGATGCAGGCAAGCTAGTGGCTGCAACACACTGTCATGTTCATGGTTCAAAGGCGTGACTTCTAAGTTAGTAGCCAGTTGACCATGCCACCTATCTCGTACAAACATCATCATACGTTCAGCCTATTCGGAGCTACCGTTTTTATCGGAGTACATAATCAGAGTTATATCCAATGTTGGTGTGTCATCGCCTCGCTATTAATCTCGGAGGGCAAAGCTCATACTGATCCCAACATTCGAAAAAATGACCAACATAACATCAAGACATGTGGACACAGTCAGCCTATGGCGTAAACTTATCACTTCTACACGTGAAGGTCCAAACGGCTAATGGACTGAAATTCCAAAAACAGCATATAATAGCATCTGACGCGGTGGGTTGTGTGTTAAGCATTCAGGTTCGGAAACTTGTAGACATGCTGGATGTCAGATTGAATATACCTCATGGTAGTTTAATTAACTTTCCAAGAAGCGATGTTCACAGCAAGCTTTAGCGCATAGTGGATCGTAGGACTTGGTGAGCTGAAAGAAAAGTAATATGGACACCGATTTTACCACGGAGAATACTGCCACTTTTCCCATACACCTGTCACGCTAGCCCAGTGTGTCTGTTAATGAATCTATCGGTGGAGCAGCTGGCACTGACCCATACGCGATCCAGAAGGCAATGGGGCAGAAAACTTCCGAACTAATTTAGCCAGTCTCCTGCTTTTACCGCAGGCTTGAAATGTATTGTCATAGTCGGCAGTTTTCGAATCCCTAATCAAAACCAGGGTCCACAGTTGGATTTCAGCTCCAAAACGCAACAAGGCTGCTGGTCAGGAATAAGGAGAAGCTTAGCACAGGAAATGACTGAGTTGTTCCAACTATTGTGTACGGCTGAGAATATCCCATCATCATCATCATCATCATCATCATCAAAACAGCCATGAGCCTGACCAAAAGGTACTGTGGCTCGGGCCGCCGCTCACCTCAACAGTGACGTGGAATATCCTAGAAGGAAAGAGTACTACGAAGGA
>QNGE01000150.1:376482-401982 GCA_008508345.1 Paragonimus westermani
GAGTGTAACTGCTTTTCGTCTGACTGCTCCCCTTTGGCCTGTCTGACAAGGTTGCACCTGGAAGGACCGGAGTCCTAGTCAGCATAGCCCGCCGGATCAAAACAGTACACAAGCCCGACCACCACGTCAAGGTAGCAGTATAGGTCGGGGAATATCCCCCGACAACAGCTCTTATAATCCAGCAGGAAGCAGAGGACCCTTGAGAAACCATGGGTGAACTACGTTGATCCCGACCATATTTAAAGTTCTGGCGTCCATCATACTTCGCCAGCTCACTGCAGTTTGAGAAGGAGACATATGGGCAGAACAACTTACGTTTCCTCCTGGAATACAATGCAATAAATAGATTTTCGTTAGTCACCAGGTTCTGAAGCGCCGTCATGCATACTACCGACCGTTCGTCGTTTCTGTCGACATTAAAGTTGCACTAGACCCAGCGGTTCCATACAGACTTTCAAATTTGCATAAACAGAGGTGTATTGGTTAGAGGAACAAAGTCTCGGCGGTTTTTTTCCACACTTCAGTTCAGGTTGAAGTTTACGGTAAGTAGTCTAAGGGTTCCAGTAGCATGAGCGGCATAAATCGACGCTGACCATCTTCGTCACTTTTTTTTCATTCTGTTGTGGATGAAGGACTGTCTACGGTACTCACAAAATGTCGGTGTATACCTCCTACCTGGTGGAAAACCGACCAATCTTCACTGTGCTGAGGACAAGCTGTTACTGTTTGACAGTGTTCCAACAGCACAAGCAATGCCAGACGTCACTTTGTGCTTTGCCAATTATTTCGGAAGGCGCTTAGTGGCCTCAAGGTACAGGGTGTTTGTTGCAAGACTGCTGTGATTACGACGTAGTTATGGAGGTCGTTGAGTGGTTCATGTGCCTGGAATTTGCATCACTAGCGGATGTATATGAACTAAGATAGAAGCCCCATCTGCAAAGCTAGGATGGTATCCGCAAGTCGAAAAGGTTTCTGACGACAGAGATATCCCTGAAGCCAGCTGCATAACTTGGCCACTAAAAGTAGAAGGCATGAACCGTTTTCAAGTATTTGGTTACGGATTCCTGCGTTCGACTGCCCACATGGAATGCCACCAGTGGGTAAGCAACGGTGGGGCTCGGGAAACGGACAGTTGGTAGTGTCAACGCAGTTCAACCAATCATTCGATTCGCATAGATACATACGGCTCCACCGTGTAGTAAAGATGTCAGCTCATGGTGCGTTGTGTCGAGCATATACAGCCGACTGATATGAATTTCTGGTGCTGCGTTTACATCTGGTGTAAGATTACGAACCCGTTCTCGTTGAGGCCTGAAAAGATCGGTCAGTTGCGAACGTACGTCCTCCACATCCTCTACCGTCAATTTAGAAAATGTCGGTTTAGCACTGGCATGCATCATGGAAGCCAGCGGCGTAGGGATCTGGAAGTTATGTTGTCATGGGGAGAATCTCACTGCCTAATTGAAAAATCACTGAAAGTAAAGTGCGCCCAAGGACAGCGAGTTAAGGAGAGACATACATGTTGGGAAGTGTGTTGGTGGCTCGCTACAGCACCAAATATTTGGTGTAGCCGGAAGTCGGTGCCCGCACATTTAATCGTGTGACAAGCTTATCATAAAAGATATTATGGAATACAGAATGTGACCTTGTAGAGGAGAATGAATTACGCTACACATAGATCATGATTAACAGCGAAGGGTATTCTAAGTGGTGAGCCAGCGTTTTCTAAACTGACAACAGGGGAACGCAGAGAATGTATGTTTGCAACTGGTCAGTCGTCTTAGGACCCAAGAGGAAGCAGCCCGTAGTCTTACACTAGATGTAAACACAGCAATGAAGACCGAGACTAAATAAGGGTATCGATATTGTCAAGGCAGATAAGGGTACCTGAATAGAATGGACTACGATGCGAAAGTAAGCAGCACCTGCGAGAAAAAAAAGATGAAGTAAAGAAGTATCCGCCTATGGTAAGACAAATTAGGACACGGGAAATAGTATGGTTTGCATCGGAAATCCAACTTAACTCCGCCTTTGTAAATTTCGGAAAATTCATAAAGCCTTTATGCCTATCAGATGTGTTGTTAAAAGGTTTGGTCATTTTAGTTTGCAAAGTATTTGCAACCACTGACGTAGAGATCTGGTCGCATTACGGAGAATTCTTACGACTTTCTATACAGAACCCACTCGTGTTTTGTCGAGCACAATGAAACAATAGTTGATTCCGATGTCACGTTTTTACCAAATTACCTTGGGCAACAGTGTTAGGAACATCCGGATAACCTTTATTATGCGATACGTCTCTGGAACAAAAATAAACCTACCTACCGGTCAGATGTTAGCCAGGAAATCTATGTGCAGATATTAGTCATACTGTTCGCAACCAAGTTATGCACTCACAGGCAGGGGATCATCAATAACCTCGTTTTAACAAATACTTACACGGAACGGTTTGAGGAGAAAGCCTCGACAGGAAACCTGGCGGGTTGTAGAGTTTCTGCAATACCTTGATCGGATTGATTCCAACAACAGCGGAACTATAATTCGGTACTAGCCAGCTGCCATCTTCGGATTGTTTACTACACACGATAAGGCGGAGCTTCAAGACCACCTTCTACCACAAACGTGCAGATGTTCCCAATATTCTGAGCAATAAACCCTTCCATCCTGAACAGGTATATGCAAGCATTGTATGGCCAGTATTATGCAGGACCCTGCATCTAGACAGATTCGGTTGACCAAAAGAGTATAGAAAAAAGTGGATAAGTTAAGGCACAGAAGTTGCCCAAGGCAGTTCCCCAAAACAATTAAGATCGGTACTCAGCCCAGTATCAAAGAAACCAAGGGAATGGAAAAGCACTGCTGTTATTCCAGTCAAGAAAGGAACGCCACAGGCTACTCGTATAGTTTGATTGAATAGGCATCGGAACTGTTTCTCAGTAGGGGACTACTGTGCGTAGAATTTCGGTGCATCCTAAGGATTCCTTATCTGTCAAAACAACTAACAGCTGTTTACGTGGAATGAAGTGCAAGTACTGTTCACAAGATTATATTGAGCAGACGGCACGATAACTTAAAACTAGAGTAAACGAACACCTAGTAAATGTTAGAAAAAGCATCTCAAGATCAATTGCGGTACCAGGTCGAGATCAGGGATTCCAAAATCGCTGATCACGTGTTAAACACAAGATATGAAGGTAAGCCGGAAATGTTTGGGTAAGAGTTTAACACCACACAGGGGCGGTTAGTTGCAGAAGCCATCTAGGGTGCGGAGGCCAAACGCGATGCAAGTAAAGTTGACAGAGCTGAACTCTCGGGTACACGGCGGCCTATCTTGGACCCATCCAACTGACTTGCACTGATGGCTGAATGAAAAGTCGATCTACAACTCCACCCTCTGCTTTCCTCAAAAGTTTCTGACCCTGATCAACCAATTTCATTGGTTATATAAGTTTCGCTTCTCTTTCGCCGATTTACTGTAATCGGTCATTTGAATCTGGCCTTTATCCCCTCCTAAGCCTAATTGACTCCTGACCTGTTACTTTTAACTTCGTTTAGTTGCTTACGTCTAGCCTGCATTAAAAACGCCGCAAAATTTGTAACGTTTTTACTTGGTCTGATGCAGCTTCTGCGTTAGGAGGTAAAAAGTATCCGTAAACCAAATTACCGACTGTTCACAAGTTGCTCTGAAAGTACGAATAGTCCAGCGGTCTCGGACACCACCAAATTAAGTGACAAAGGGTATATTACTATGGATCGAGTTCGTTCATCGAGTCTGGATACACTCGACTCAAGGAGTCGGTACTGGATGACCCAACTCAGTGACATGAATTTTGCCGCTATTTAGCAAGTTGTCTGCAAAGTGCTGTTACTAAAGCGGTACCATGAAAGCTGACGTTTTACTTTCACCTGCGACATCTTGTTATCCGTAATGTAAAGGCACCTCGATAGTTAGCTCTCGGAGTTGGAAGTAACTGATCTGAGTGGGTGGTGTTTAAATCTCATTCTTCCCTTTTGCTCTCTAGTTTGGATTTTTCCCATCTCTATATGGTCGTATGGCAGTTAAACATAGGCATGAAACAATGGTGTGTTGCTGTCAACGGTGAAAGTGAAATTTCGAATGATCAAAATTGGATTCGGCCATTTTGATACATTTTTATGCCACATTTAACTGTCACTCCTGTTTCTGACACCAATTGTCTTGACCGCAATTGCCAACTCTTTCGATGGCGTATTTGTTGCCACTTCCAAGTCGGATTACATTAAGGTGCTTAGATTTAAATGGGAGCAGGTGTGGTAACTGGAGTCAGAACGTGCAACTGTCTGATGGTCAGCACCGATACCCGTGAGTGAGTTTTGTGGGCTATCACTGTGGAATTTCCTTCAGCACGTAAACAAGCGCAACTGAAAATGATTGTACGTGAACGCAGCAAAATGTCGTAAATTGCCCAATAGCAAAGCGATCGAAACTGACCTGTAAAATGACTGTTCACAACAATTTTGTCCGCATAACCGGTGCAGTACTCCTCTAAACAATCAACGGGATAGCGATAAAGCCGCTTCAGACATGTTTTCCGATCGGTCAAAAGTTGGTCTGGAAAATGACAATAAAACAAAGTCTGGTGCGCGATAGATTGAATTGTTAACACTAACCCTGAATCCGAAAAAGTAGAGCACAGGTAAAGGTGCTGAGATTTGATCCACAAATACAAGATCAGATTTTTTCTCGCAAGTACAGATAAGGTAGATTGCGGCAATTAGCATACGTATGTATGCACAAAGGGCTGTAAATCGACCAAAAAAGGACCTTGGAAACCAATTCCCAACAACGACGACGTTTACATCCGCACCTTTTGTCTCTTCAAAACAGTGTGAACGATCATGATAATTGGTAATCATTCGGACTTTGTAGCCTGACTGATGCATAGCTACAGCAGCATCCACTACAAGTCGTTCAGCACCACCAATACCCAGATCGGGGTGCAAAAATACCACTTGTTTGAGCATCTTGTCGGTTAGCTGTAGAACCGAAACTGATATGTAACGTCAGGAATCAAAAGACTGAAGTCAAGAAACAAACCACCCTAAATCATACGCGAAAAATTTCACGTTTAGATTGTAGAGGATGAAAACGGCTATTGCCGATCAAGAGTTCGAAATATCTGCATCGGAATGTCAGATAAATGCATGTAAAGCTGCGATTGTCTTACCTGAGGATGGATTTTCGGTTATCCTTTTGTCAATGGTAAAAGCCTGTCTCGATTACCAAGGTAATCTGTATGGGCGAGAAAACAAAAGTCAGTATAAATTTAGCACGACTATCAGTATGCTTGATTTTTACTGTACGTCTTCATCAGACTACCAAACAAGAGGAGTTATAACGAAGGAAGATAGGCAGCCGTAAACCCAAGCGAGGGTGCGATGACCTAATGTCCCTTTGTGTGGCTAACAGGGCATGTGTGACTGTTGAATGGGAAAAATAAGGGAGGACCAAGCGACCAAACCCGTCACACAGAGTACTCTTAAGCGGTTTGTAGAAAAGGGGAATAGACATTGTCACGCTTATTCACATTTTTTAAAATAAATCCGTTGACAATTCCTCGTTAAGTTTGAGATGAAATCTACATCTGACGTAGAAGTGGGGCGAAAACGTTCAAACCCACTAAAGCGTTTAGATGCTAGCAGCAGATGTGACATTCTCAAATATTGTGAATACAAGATAATCACCACACCACACTTCTGGGAGAACAATCTCCTCACTAACCGGCCAGACAGGGAAGAATTGCCGCCAAAACAGTCAGAAGTGGAGCGGTTGCAGAGGAAGAGTCCGATACAAAGCTATGAACAAAGACAGTCACTACAAAGAGCAGTCGCTGGATAACCCACCAAAGGCAATCACGATCCAGGCGAAACACGAACATCAAGGGCAGCGCACACCAAAAGTACATTGTCAAGTCGAATCGATTCAAACAAGTAGTGTTCATTTTATGCAAAGACAACCGATACAGATTGTATATAAAAATAAAGCGAAATATGAAAATGTGTACAACATCCTATAAAACTCCCTCCCTGGAGCGTTATGAGGATGAAAACGCTCAGTAAAAATGAGGAAATGTTGAGCACAATACTCTCTGAAAACTGCTGGACATCTGGCCGTTTGGTCTAAGCGAGGCGGGAAAGGGAAACAGGGGTTTCCGGGTTGGACCGAGAAGAAACAGGCCGTTCGTTACACGTGGGCCGAGTGAACTGCGAATCCTTAGAAGTAGGACCGACCTCAGAAGCGACTTGGGTAACTTTGAATCTTCCAATGCTCATTGTAGCGTGGGATTCAATGCGATCAATCGCAAAGAACTTTGGGAACCGTTTAATCACGCGGAATGGTCCAAAATACGTTCTGTGGAGGGGCTCTAACGGTATAGAAATCCAGATTGGAGTGTTTTCGTTCCGGTTTGGTGTTTAAGCTGGAGCAGGATTTTCGCCGTGGGTAACCAAAGATTCATGAGGAGTAACCGAGAGAGTGGAGGGACGAAAGCGCGTGATAGGAAGGCTTTGATTAACTAGAAAACGAGGCACATGCTATGTAAGGTGAGGAACGGAACGGTAGTCTACAACAGTAATATACAGAGGAACCAGTAGGGTGTGAATGAACACAATACACACAATATGACATACTGCCCCCCCCTTGGAAAGAAACCAACTAACGTGAAGGTCAATTATTAGAGGGTGACTGTCCAATCTGTTGTCACATTTTCTTCCTACATTGTATTCTCCTCTTTCCTATTCTACTGTTTCCTCCATATATTATTGTTCTAATCGACACTTCCGTTCATTAAACTACAGATCACATGCCTCATTTTCTGGTCGATTAAAGACTTTCTGTCAGGCGTTATATCCCCTTCACTCCCTCCGTCACTCCTCAATGATCTGTTCATTGCAATTCAATCAACCAAATATAATGGACCGTCTGCTACGAGCGAACCGATATGATACCAATCAAACCTCCACAGACATCGGTGACGTCTGGGAATGTTGTTTACATACTTTTTCAAATTTCGAGTTGAAGGCCTTTCGTAAACATGATCAGCAAAATACATTTATACAACACTGTCAAGGGCTGTACACAAATTCATGTCTCACTGTACCGACTATGATTCTGCTATCACCACACTCCATTCTATCTACATATTACAAAGTGACATTTTTGCACGCCACCTTTTAACAGTTTGTAAACCAGCTCCCAATGAAACTTTCGACCAGTTCATGCAAAACTCCTGAATGTTGCTAATGATTGCAATTTCACAGGTGTTAGTGCGGAGCAAAACCAAGAGGACGCTATCCGCGATGCGTTCGCAAGTGGACTCTTATCTAACTCGATTCGCCAACGATTGCTTGCCCTAAGATGATTCACCCCATGCGTTGGACAGTTAACCCCTCGTAATCCACCTTCAAGTTAAATCTTTTTTTCATGGCGAGGGAAAATGTAATGGTTCGTTCCCACATCGTATTTTCCTCTCTTATCCCACTGATCCCTTCATATATTATTATTTTAATCGACCCTTCAGTTCGTTACAATACAGACCACATGCCGCATTTTCTGGTTGATTAAAGCCTACATATCCGGCGTTGTCTTTTCGCTCTCTCAGTTACTCCTCTCGGGTCTCTTCGTTACGTATGTGAAGTGGGTTATCTTGGAGCAACGATAATAGCAAAACTGAAGCGAGGTTACGCCTCGCGATTTCGAAATAAGTAAGGTCTAACCCTTTGTTGCTGTGGAGGAGATTTTCAACGTTTGTTTCTGGCACGCTAGCGGTTTCTGTCATGTCTGATATGGCGCAGGGTGAGTCGACAATAGAAGGGTCTGAAATAGGGTCTGACAAAAAGGTTTGCGGCGGTTGAGATGTGTTTCTGAAAGGGGCCAGTTGGTGGAGGGATACGGTTTCCTCACAGCCATCTGGAAGTCGAATGTGTACGTGTTCGGGGTTACTCTGTAACAGTTCAACTTCTACTGAGTGATCATACTTGGATGTTCGGATATTATTTCGATATAGTACTGCTCCGGGCATAACGAGCCACTGAGGCACACTAGTTTCTGCGTGCGATTTCCGATTATGTAGGAACATGCGTTCGTGAGGAGTAGGATTGACAGCAGTACACAACGACCCGATAGCGTCCAACGCATCTAGAAGCACGTACTCCCACTGGTCAACATTCAGCGCTTTGGAACGCAAGCAGAGCGAAACAGTTTTCCATATATTGTCATTAAGTCTTTCAACTTGGCCGTTACCTTGTGGGTTGTAACTCGTGGTCCTGATAGTGGCCAAATCCCGGTTGTGAAGGAATTGTCTCAACTCCTGCGACATAAACGTAGATCCCCGATCGGAGTGAACGAATGAGGGCATCCCAAACATGAAAACGAGGTCAGTTAATCGGGTAATGACAGTAGATGCAAATATATCTGGGCAGGGAAAAGCGGATGGGAAGCGGGAGAATTCGTCAGGTACAGTTAGTAATATAGTGATTGCGAGCGGAAGAGGTAATCCGTCCTCTGAAGTCAACACTAAGACGTTCAAAGCGTTGTGTCACTTTAATTAATAGGATACTGGAAGGAGTGCAGAATTTCGGTTTTAGTTGGGAACAGATAGAACATTGTTGAATAACAGACATTGTCTAGGGAGAAGGGCAAAGTTCGTTCAAACGAAATGAGACAAACGAGTAATTCCGAGGTGGCAGAGATAATCATGGAGCTTTTTAAGATAGTCGATAGAAAGGGTTGATGCACAAAGAGTTCGAGATAGAGTATCGACCGCAGGATTATCTGAACCAGAGCAATAGACAACACCATAAGAGAATTGGGACAGTTCGATCCGCCAACGTTGAATTTTGTCATTTTTGATCTTACTGGCAATTTTCGTATCACACATAAGGCAACAGAACGTTGATCGGTTAGCAGCTTGAAGTGTGTTCCAATCAGGTAACGTCGCCATTTCCGAGTAGCTTCAATAATGGCGTAAGCTTCTTTTTCAATAGCGTAATGGTTCCGTTCGATTGCAGAAACAGTACGTGGGGAAAAGACCACGAGGCGGCCACTTTGGGAGATGACTATATCTGAAGCATCAGTTTCAACGACAAGGGGAACATCTCTAGCAATGGAAAGAATCTAGGGTTGGACCAGTTCGGATTTAAGAGATTATTGGGCGGGAAGTACATCGTTGGGTAAGGGAAAGTTCTTGTTGATAGTCAGCGGGTGGATTTTATTTGAAAGTGGGAAAACCCCTGGGAACAGTACGAGAACATACCAACCACTCTTTGTTGTGCTTTCCAGTTTCCAGGCGCAGGCAGTTTGATTAGCGCCTCGAACCGATCGGGACCTGGCCTCACAGATCCTTTGGATATTTCTTAACCCAAAAGACGAATTTCTTCGATAGCGAAAACACACTTGTTCCGATTTAGTGTCAGTCCGTGTTAACCAGCCACTTACAGAAAACCATTGAGATTAGTCTGGTGATCATTCGTATCTTTTCCACATACAGTGATGTTAAAGTAGACAAGATTCCCTTGAGTGTTTCTCGGCGGATCCGCTCGTCCATCGCTCGCTGGAAGCATGCTATTCTGAAAGCTTTGCGGCGGAATGGGTGTAGGCTATTGCGCTCTTCGAATGCGGCATATTGTCCTTCGCTTTCTTTAATGGAGTTTTGGTGATAAGTTCTCTGGAGGTCCAGCGTACCGAAAACAGTGAACTGTGAAATTTTCTCTACCATTTCATCTATACGAGGAAGGGGATGGGCGTCCAGATAGGTGGACCGATTAGTAGTTTGGTTATAATCGATGACCATACGACGTTTATGGCGATCCTTGCCAGTGACTAAGACCTGTGCACGCCCCGGTGCTCGCGAAGGTTTGACGATGCAATCTTTTAACAAGCTTTCGATCTCGGTCTGAATGAAAATCTCACCATGGTGACTGTCGTCTCGAATTAAGACGGACTGGGCGGCAAGAGGGATCGAGCTGACTGAAGAGGGAGGGAGCTGGAAGAGTAGCGGCGGTTAGACCACAGCGAAAAGGGCGGATAGCGTCCTCTTGGTTTTGCTCCGCATTAACACCTGTGAAATTGCAATCATTAGCAACATTCAGGAGTTTTGCATGAACTGGTCGAAAGTTTCATTGGGAGCTGGTTTACAAATTATTAAAAGGTAGCGTGCAAAAATGTCACTTTGTAATATGTAGATAGAGTGGAGTGTGGTGATGGCAGAATCACAGTCGATACAGTGAGACATGAATTTGTGTACAGAGGGGGACAAGAAATGTATCATCATAGACAGTAATACATCGGTGGTTCACACCAATGTTCATCTGTTACACGACCATGAAGAAAAAGTAAACCATATATACCAAGAGAGAGAAGGAAAAAGAAGGTGACGGGAGGGCACCCAACTACTGAAAATAATTACGGCTATATTCAAACATTCAACACCAAGGTGCACACACTGCAAAAAACAAGTGAGCTGTGAGTAAAAGTAAAGCATCATCAGCAAAACAGCTTGCTTACGGCTTTTAATGCTTCCCGTCATTAAGTGCACCCACTTCACAGATAAACCGGTCAAACAACATTCACGCCACTCAGCTCGGATAGCCGCCACCCCATCTACGGACTCAAGCCACCGACCCTGTGAGTCACGAGGGCCCCGGCCCGGGAGAGGAACTTGATCTACAGTGACAAATCGCTTCGTGAACGATTTCATTTGTCTACGCCAGGTCATCATCTGTTTACCTCGCACCTAGCGCCAGTAGGTGGCAGCGTCGGCAGTGCACGGTGTGGCTGGCGACTAGCTGGTATCCTTAATACATGACCTAACCATCTAAGTCAGTGAAAAAGTGAAGAGTGAACAAAAGAACTCGTTTGATAGTCAGTGCTGTACACCTGCTCTTTAATCTTCTCGTTGCCTACTCGCTGGTGTCACCCGATACCAGCGATTGAACGTAGACATTGGTGGTCAACTACCTGAAAACGGTTCACGCCTCCCACCCTGAGTGGCCAAGTTTCACCACCGTAAAGTATTACAGTCCCCACTGCTGTCTGACATACGTGACCCTTAAGCTTCAGAGATATGTCATCATAGATGCTCCAGATCAGCAAGCACCACCCCAGATTTGGATATACATATTTCTACTTCATCCCCTACACCTCCGCCGCCACCGCCGCTGATGCAGCTTCCCGGGTGTATAAACCGGTCAACGACCTCCCTGGCTTCATTAGCTAACATTAAATCTACGTAATCACAGCAATCATGCAGAAGCACTTTGTATTTTGGGGCTGCAAAACACTTCCGAAGTACTTGGCAGAACATGACATAACGTTTAGCGTTGTTTGTGCCGCCCGAAAGTTGTCAAATAGCAACGTCTTGTCGTCAGCATACACAAGATCAGTCAACTTTCCACAAGGCAGAAGGTCCAAATCGTCATCTTGTGAGTGCCGCAGACAGTCCTCCATTATCTCCTCCGTGACAAAACTAGACTAAAATAGTTAAAGTTTACGTACATCTCTTCCCGTGTTGAAACTGTCACACAGTTCACCGCAAGCCCCCACCTGGTCAGTACACTCCCGCGTTTGAGTGGACCTTAAAATTTTGATCGATCCAACGAACCGAACGCACCTTTATAGTCGAGTACGGCGATTGTTAGCGGGCAGTGCACATGAGGCTGTTCCATAATTTGACGGACAGTAAAAATGTGATCTATACATCCACGCTTAGGGAAAAACCTCACATGTTCTACCCTAATGCCTACTTCCCACAAATCGATCTGAACTCACCTTGAAGGTTGGACGAATGCCGGGTGCGATAAGTGGTGAAGACTGTTTAAAGCAGAGCGTCTGGAGTTTATTGGCACAAATGGATGAGGGCTGACTGTCATGGTATCATATATGATTGTGCCTTCGCAGTTGGCTTGAGGCAACTGCCGAAGTACGCGCGGAGAAGAGGCGCGACACTACTGTAACTCCGAACTTTTGTCTTGTTCTCCTGCTAATTCCCTCAAATTGACCGTGTCACTTCGGTGTAGACCACTTCAGGTAACTCTGAATAAGGTGTAGGCAACGGCGTTTTTACCTCCTGCGATATACTGTCTGTTGTGAACTCGCAGATGTAGTCTAACTTTCGAACTTCCCTCGAAGAACAACGGTCGGGTTTGGTAGTGAAGAAGTAAATGGTTTGTGATCTGTTAGTGTTACGACCACCCTGAGAGAGAAAGGCAAGAACGAACATAGAAAACGCCTGCCTTCCAACACACGGCAAAAGTGTGGAACGGCGAGAAAGACATTCGACAACTCGCGACCGAAGATACCACAGCTTGTTGGAGCTTGCGGAAGAAAAATGATAAAGACTGTACATGACTGTCCACCAGCGGCTGCAGAGGAGTGCCGAGAGCCGACTGCGATGTGTCGGTCTGCAAAACGAGAGGCGAACTTTCGTCTGCATGCAAGTGTGCGAGGGTCGTCACTTGCGACAACACGTCTTTGATTCGAAAAATTAGCTGGAGGTGGCAAAACAAAGTGTATGGGATTACCCTTTAACGAATTTCCAGGTTTCAACAACACCGAAGAGTGCGGAATAAAACGAACAGTAGTAATTAACGACTAATAGAAACCGACGGGCTTTACTGAAATTGCGGTGACGGCCAATCTCTGAGGGCAGCGATTTTCTCTGTTGGAGGTTCAGTACCGTCACGAGTGACTCGAGGCTCAAGGAATCGAAGGCCTTCGTGAAGTCCTCGAACAGGTCATACAGGGGCTAGTTCCGTCCCCGGCACTCCTCCCGAAGCTGTCGAGCAGCAAACACCAGGACGATCGTACTCCGACTCGACCGAAATTCACACTGATCTTCGGGAACATTGACCTCCAGAACGTTTGCATTCAATCGGTTCAGGAGGATTCTGGCAAGCACCTTGCCTGCACGGCTCAGGAGGCTGATGCCCTGATAGCTGTCGACACACTGCTTGCTACCCTTGCCTTCGAACAAGGGTACGATATTGGCGTCCTTGAAGTCTTGCGCCATCACCTCGTGCTCCCAGATGGAGTGAACCAGCTGAAGCAAGGCGTATTCCAACGCCGGTTCGTCATCCTTCAGGATCTCACCTGACAGCCTATTCTTACCTGCAGCCTTCCCGTTGCACAGTTGACCAGTCGACCTCTGCAAATCCAACATGTCTGGAGCGAGGGCAAGCGGGGATTTGATGTATTGTCGCAAGAGACTGTTAACAGTCGCCCAATCAATTGTAGCAGGGCGGTTTAGCAGGCTGCTGGAGGGTTTGTGCCATACCTTCATGATATCCTCCGGCTGAGTGCAAGCACAGCCAGTGCCCATGTCTACCAATGCTTTAGTAGGCTGGATATATGGACCGAAGATAGCCTTAAGCGTAGAATTCTGATATGCCTACGGTCTGCGAAACCCTGCATTCGCTCGCCCTGCTTCCTCCACCAGTTGTCCTTCATTCCGTGAACATGCTCGGACAGTTGACGGCGGATAATCCGGAAGGCAGCCTTCTTCGCTCCATTGCCCGGGTCCATTGTAGATATGGCGAAGTCGACATTCTTCTTTTGTGCCAACCTGGAGATAACCATGTTGTCATCGAATCAGACTCCGCGATTTATCCGCTCCACACCGATCGTCTCGGTGGATGCCGACCTAATCCGTTCCATGAGTTGTACCCAAATACCCTCAGGGGTAGCTGTTAAAGGATCATTGTGCAGGCGAGCAAAGACTGCACGTGGGATGAGAGTATTCGTCTCCCAGTTCTCCAGCCGTCTGATATCCAACTTCTGCCGTGGATCGGAAGATCTACAATGAACAGGCTTACGTACACAGATAAAAAATCTGGTCCTGTGCCAGCCTATGACCTGTGTTGCATTCAGCGTCGCGCATCACTCGCGTGATGCGCACTTCACGAATGTCACGTTGCCGCACAATCACGTATTCAAGCAGATAGTGGTGACCGCTTCGTGGATGAGTCCACGTCGTGATCTCGCTCGCATCCAGCTGGAATCGGGTGTTCGTGATAGCCAGCTCGTGAGCAGCGTTCTTGTTGACTGAACCAATGCCGTAGGGTCCGAGGACACCCGGCCAAGCTACCGAGTCGCACCAAACTCTAGCGTTCAAGTCACCGAAAACAAAGAGTCGGTCATTCACTGGCGCAGACAGGATTGTGGAAGACAAGTGACCACAGAACTGGTCCTTTGTATCATCAGTGTGACACATAGTCGGACCATAAACACTAGCAAATGTAGCACACTTACCTCGACCGAGTCGCAGGCGCATCGACAGCATTCGAGGGCTGATGCCGTGCGGTTCGCCTATCATCAAAGCATTGATGCGATCAGCGACTGCAAAACAGACACCGTGCTCCCAAACACCGTCTGTCGGGTAGCCTATCCAGTAGAAAGTGTACCCAGCACCTGCTTCTTGCAACTTACCTTGGTCTGCAAGCCTTGTCTTACTTAAGGCTGCTATGTCGACTGCATATTGACGCAGTTCCTTCACGATAAGGTCGGTGCGCTGTTCCGGCCGTACCGTGACGCTGCTTCGATCCAGCAGCGTTCCAAGTTCCAATGGCAAGCGTCCTGTGTCCTCGGGGCACTGATACCTGATTGGGCATTATCTCCAGGGGTTTTCCTGTTCAATAGGAGGTATGGGGGTGAGTGGTTTGCAGTAGCATATTTTCGCCTATCCACCCTGCCATGTGCAACAGAAAGAGCCACTCGGTTTATCCTGCGCGACGGTCGATGCAGTATGGTATTTGGTTCTGTTTCGATCATCATGGATTGTATGGATTTCGAATACTGCCAGGACGCCCAGACCGGAGCAGGAGAGCGATTAGGGCCCTCGACCAAAGCCTTTGGCTGAAAAGCCTAAACCGCAAGGCAGCAGGTGACTCAGGCACACATGCAGACGCGGTAGCATCAACCACCAAAGACAGGATCGACAGCCATAACGAAATAGATCCAGCATCCACTCATAGGGACAGTAACACTGTACACACGGTCCTAGCATATAGACAAAGAGCCAGTTCAAACAGAAACAAGCACCACGCCCAACGAAGCCAAAACACAGTCAACACACACAACAAAAGCACGCATCTGCTCTCGGTCTGGCTGCTCCCCTTTGGACAGTCGGACAAGGTTGAACCTGCGGGGACCGAAGTCCCAGTCAGCACAGCCATCCGATTCAAAACAGCACGCAAGCATGACCACCACGCCAGGGTATCAGAAAGGGTAAGGGTAAAACCACACACTTATCGCACTGTAGAAGTCAGTTCCAAATTTAAGTTTTTCTAAGCGCGTCGTAGTTCACAGCAGAAGTTTCCAAACCCCACTGAACTGGCTGGCACAACGAGGGATTACAGGAAAGTCTTCCCATTGATCGCCGAACGACTGATATGCATGCAGGGAGTGAAGGCATGACAGTAGATACCCCATTGTAAACGTGTAGTGGACAAGTGGGTGCACCCACCCAGCAGAGAATGAACTAAAAAACGCATTAGAGTTTGGAAACAAGCCAGCAACTTTAGGAAATATGATAAGCAGCTAGTTCTAGTCTAATCTCGGACAAACAACAGCAACCAGGAAAAGAAGCGCGGGGTGAACTCCAGCCTACCCGGTGTAACAAGGAGCCCGCCGTTTCTACTTTCAGTGCCCGCAGCATTTGCAGACCACCTTTGGGGCAAAGTGGAGGCACTGAGGGGACACCGGTGTTACGAAGTAGGGGTTCCAACAACATTCTTGTGAAAAAGGAAAAGCACAAACAAGCATCAGCCAAGTGCCCAGTAGGCTATCCGAACGACTTACAAAACGGAAACTAAAGTGACGCATACAACATAGCTGCAGACACTGTCACACGAACGAAAACCAACCAATGAGGTGTCGGTGATTCCGACCGGGTGTAGACTAATCACAGGTAGTGCAATCTTCGTTAAACGGCAACAAAATGAGATATCCGTGATTACCAGGGAATATTTCCGCGGTATCCCTCTAGAACCCGAGAATAATTGATTTCCGCAACAGAAGTGACCAAGAGACTTAAAATGTTTTGTTTTGGCCGACAGTTAATCGGTCCGTCTTTCAATTGGCGCCGAGAGCGAAATTATCAAGGGTTGTGTTGTGACGATGTAAAAGTGCCTTATACGTTGATCGTACGATGTATTATATATATATATGACGAAGTATACATTGATATATATTCTGTCGGATTAATCCAGAGGAAGTCGACATTAATCCGCATTTCATTTGAGTTGGTGGATTATTTACACGCCTTCAACTATCTTCGAGAACCGGGAATTTCCGAGTTTCAACGGGATTAGAAGTTGGTCAGATAGATATATAGAAGACCATTGTGTTTTGTACGTGCTTGGCTCAGACAAAATCAGGCAGCGGGTGCTTGAATTGTGATGATGTGAGGGTGATTGCTGGTGAACTTACTTGGCAGATGGCGTACCGATGTATTAAACACAGGTGACGTAAGAACCAGGGTCGTGGATTACGACGTGTATAGCGATACACACTGCCAATGACGCTTCAGCACCGTTAGGAGATAAACTAGGTAGGTTGTTAGCTCCTTTACATTGGAGCACAACCACGACATAACCACCCTCCTGTACGCTGCGTAGCCGACAAATCGTCGGCTAACTGCGAGTGAAGTGAACGACTCGAGGCATCTGTTCGAGTACAACACTACAACTGCTGAGTTGAAGCAGTATGTTGCGGGTGTTTATGATATGTTTATAATCACCATGGCTATTTAAAACATCCGTCATCCGCTGAAACCTCCGGCAACAAGTGAGTAAGCTTGCGTACATTAAGGTCGCGGAACATCTGCCCCAAATTCTGTATCATATACAAGAAAGCGGCGTACTGCATGTCTCCAAAGTTGACAATGATAGATACGCGCGCACACTTTTCGTACGGATGCAGCAGGCGTGGTTGTTCGGACGTTGGCCTGATGCGGCAGACGCCAATGCTACGCGTGGAACCAACCGCCATAGGTGGGTCCTTTTCCAGTTCACATTTGACTCTGTAGCCTGAAGCTGTATCAGTTTCTGGGTAAATACAGGGTGGGTCGTGGACAACCCGTGACGTGTGCCAGTGTTTGCGGTGAGAAATACGCTGCCCTGTCTCGTTTACCCGAAACATTCCATGATGTGATGAGGGACGACGCAATTGCTAGGACGTTTGTTGTGGATGAAATGGCGGCCCAAATGCGGGCAGCACGGGTGGTCTTTGGGTGCAACGTAATGTTACGCCACTTCCATGTTTAATTTGTCGTGAAGAAAACCATAAGTTATTGCAAATAACCTTATAGCCACTACTCAGACAAATTCATTTAGAAGCTGATGTTTGTTTCATCGCATGGCTACTCGCGGTAAATTAGAAGAGTGGTCGGCCTAATCACAGACCGACTTCTCCTTTGTTCTGTTCAGCAGTGCGAAACAGCCAATATGGGGGGGAAATGCTCACATGGAGGTAAACCCGTGTAAACTGTGGTGACCCCGTTAACATGAATGGTTATCGTTGCGATATCAGCCAGCTGATTTGGAATGCATGAACAACACCACTGTATTTCGTTGTCCCTTCTGCACTGGGCAATTACAATCCCCATATCCACGTACGTCTCGATTTCATCAACTATGTTGTTTCACTTGTATCTACCTAAGAAATGTGCCGCATCCGAGGTTGCAACATAAGAAGAGACCCTGCGCAGCACCATTAATTGCTGATGACCCGGTCACCCCTGAAGACGAGTTTCTCTACGCAAGCGGATCCGAGTGGATATGTTGGTAAATGGTTCCACATACGTCACTGGCAACGGTAATTGATGCCGCATCTACGAAGTTACGTAACGCTCAACTTCGAGTCTGCACATACGGCAAGAAGATGAATTCTACTGAAACAAAACCGAAAACAAGGGGACTGCGGCAAGCTGGTTGGAATGTTGGGGATAATAATGTACATATCATAAATGCATCCCGACAAGTCCATTTCGTTTTCACCACACTTCATTGTACTGCGATTATAGGGTGTACGTAAGCTGACCGTCGAGTGTAGACGTCAGTGCGTCAAACCGAAGGGCTTCATGGGATAGCCTGCTTCGCCTCCCGTTTAGCCACTTCGCTTCGTGGAGAGTGTATGAAATTCCGCCCACTAGATGGTGTTGAAGTAGCTGCTTGTGTGAGTGTTTTATGATTTATAAGTGTTAATAAAACTTTGATGGCCACGTTCCCTGCCCACTTATTCCCATCTAATTGGTTGACCTCTTTACGTTGGAATTTCCTATACTGTTTACCAGCCCTTCTTGCAGTCTGACACTACCACTCAATTTACGCCCCTCGTGAAGGTTGATCTTGATGTATCATTGAATCTTGATACCGTTTGCTTGTGGATCCTTGTTTCCGCGTAGTTTTCCTTTCTCGCTTTCCCTTGCCGGACCTTTGTTTATATGTACCCCGG
Organism: Paragonimus westermani; assembly: GCA_008508345.1. Classification (NCBI taxonomy): domain Eukaryota; kingdom Metazoa; phylum Platyhelminthes; class Trematoda; order Plagiorchiida; family Troglotrematidae; genus Paragonimus; species Paragonimus westermani. The sequence goes on from QNGE01000150.1 coordinate 394,970, forward strand.
TTTCATTCTCGCTTGACCGCTTCGCCATTACGTGACTGTTGCATTTGGTCATATTTGCGCGAACCTTTAATCTCAGAACTTGTATATTTGGTGGATTCAATATCGAGGTTTGTTTTAGTCCTCCACCATGTGGTTCATCGTATTGTTTTCAAACATTCGCACCTTATTGATAGGAAACTCTCCAATACGGCCGTTTTCTCTTTTGGATCCGAATCGGTTGCTCCACGGGCTCAGAATTCATAGACACTCGTTGTTTACAGGCGCGACTATCTTGGATCCAGTATATCAATAGACGTTGTGAGAAGACAAGCGTTGTTCAAACAACCACTAGACGTCCGGAATCAACAGAGGGTTCATTTAACTCTGTGGAATTACCGATTTCTTTGAAACCATAACGCTAAACCAGCTTATGCTTGACTACATTGAGCGGTGAATACGGCAGACAGTTCACACCGACCTACGCTCATGTCATGCTTGTAAATCATCAGTAGCAGTCTTACTTACTTACCCACAGTACCCTCAAATGTCAGTCGTTTCTAGTTCCACATGGTGGTGATCATACAACCTCTCACTTGTCAGCTATCGACACTTATGTCACGGACTGTCGAATGCACAATGTGACGGAAAATGATTTACAACTTATACTGTGCACGTTCATTGGTCATCTGTTACCAGCTCCTTCCATCTACGAAATCACAATTTATCAGAACTTGTATATTTGGTGGATTCAATATCGAGGTTTGTTTTAGTCCTCCACCATGTGGTTCATCGTATTGTTTTCAAACATTCGCACCTTATTGATAGGAAACTCTCCAATACGGCCGTTTTCTCTTTTGGATCCGAATCGGTTGCTCCACGGGCTCAGAATTCATAGACACTCGTTGTTTACAGGCGCGACTATCTTGGATCCAGTATATCAATAGACGTTGTGAGAAGACAAGCGTTGTTCAAACAACCACTAGACGTCCGGAATCAACAGAGGGTTCATTTAACTCTGTGGAATTACCGATTTCTTTGAAACCATAACGCTAAACCAGCTTATGCTTGACTACATTGAGCGGTGAATACGGCAGACAGTTCACACCGACCTACGCTCATGTCATGCTTGTAAATCATCAGTAGCAGTCTTACTTACTTACCCACAGTACCCTCAAATGTCAGTCGTTTCTAGTTCCACATGGTGGTGATCATACAACCTCTCACTTGTCAGCTATCGACACTTATGTCACGGACTGTCGAATGCACAATGTGACGGAAAATGATTTACAACTTATACTGTGCACGTTCATTGGTCATCTGTTACCAGCTCCTTCCATCTACGAAATCACAATTTCCATGCACATCTTCGACTTATTTTGTTTTCAGTTTTCTGCGATTTCTCTGGGTCTTCGATACTATTTTTTCTCATAGCAAACAGAGTTATTTGCTGCAGCTTCGCGTGCTGCGCTTTCTAGAATATTTCGTGTGGTTCTTTTCAGCCGACTCTCAAACTCATACCAATGGTCTACCGACGTAATCATTTGCTCTCTGCAGATAATTTCTGGTGGGGTGCCACTGTGCAATAGAGGTACATGGTCCCAAAAACCTGAATCAACTTCCTCGTGGCTCATCGCACCATGTTTTGACGCATTCGCGAACATGCGCCTGAAAAACCTGTCATTATGCACGGGAATTTTGACATTATTTCCAAACTGGGTTTTGTCCTGCATAAGTGTTATCTGTTTAGACCGTATTTTCGGCTTGAAAAATCCTGGTGTTTGATGAAACGTCTCGCAATTATTTCGCGCTGAGGTTTTTTCAAGAATGTGCAGCAAATCTTTCTTGTTTCTTTACGGAGACGTATACAGATGTATGACAGTTTATCCATATCAGTGGCCTTTGTGAATGTCCTATTGACGCTGTCTAATTACAGTGTATCTCGTACATTAAATACACTGTCTTTGTTTAAGCAACGCATCCGTCTTGCGATTTCTGTTGCCATCGAGTTAATGAACGTGCCTTCACCTGAATGTCATCTACATTTTGACTGTCGCTTACTTTGTATGGTGAGAAGACAAGATTTTCATTCGAGGAACAAAATGCAGCAGAGTTGGCTCCTAGTTAAGCAAGCTCGGCTTCCATCTCGGAACTCTTAAAAAATAAATCCTCCAGTATACTGTCCACGAGGATCAACCACTGGTTAGTTTAAGTAGTGCTAGCGGAAGCCACTGTTTTGTATTTACCACCGTCATCAACAATTTCTCTGAAAGAGTCAACGTGATTTCTGAGCTAAAAACCCCGTCTTCGGGATTGTGAATATTTGAAACACTGGGTTCCCTTCAATAACTTTATCAGCGCAGAAAGAAAACATGTTGCGATATGTTTACACTTCGTTTACTCTCATTAGTCGCAAACGTAAAACATGCAAGTTATATATGACAGACAATTAGAGATAGACAGGGTATGGACACGCATGCAATCACACCACTTATTATGTCACTATCACCACGGCAACCCCGTAGGTCGCTTCAAACATTTTTGTGCACACAGCGCCGGCTGGTGAACTCTACTCGGCATCGCTTCGCCAAAGGCTAGTAGCTTCGGGTTCTGCTGACGTTTCAACATTTTGAAAGGGTTAAGTAATATCACCTGGTGATCTGTTATCATTAGTTGTCTAGCAATCGATGATTCGAGGCTTCGAGTGACCGATTCACCGGTCCAGATGTTGTGCCATGCTCTGTTTTAACCAGTATGGGACGTGTTCTGCCACACGCTGAGGTAGCCCTCGGTCTGTTCTGCTTATGCAAACGTCACCGCAACCGCAAGTGAGCTGATAGACGATGTGAGAGAGAAAATGGTCAGACAAACTGCGTTCGCGATTGTTGAAAACGAGTCCATTGGTGGATTGAAACAAGCGTCATTGGGCAGCCATATACGTAAGGGGTAGGGCACACTCCGGTTTGTTCCTGATGTCGTTTGACATATGATCGTCTCTGAGTTGCAAAAATAAAAATACATCTTTTTTGAACTGTTTGCACCTGTCCGTTGCATTTGGCCGTCTTGCTGTGATTACTGTCTCTACATCATGAACTGATTGTTTGGCACCGGTTTGTTCTTTTTTGACGACTACTCTAGCGGCACAAAGTTAGATATATTCGAGCTTACACCCGCTCCCAGTTGAGTCTTCAAACTTGGTTTCCAGACAGATCATCGAAACACACCATCCACTTAGAAACCCGGTATGAATATCCACCTAAGTGGAATTTCCAAACAAGTCTGGAAACGCAGTTTGAAATTTCAGTCGAAAAGTTCGTGTTCAAGACCTAATGCTGTGGTATATTAAGATACTAACTTTGAAAGCTTCTTTAAGAAACGAATTATTTTCAGGAAGACCGCTGAAATCGCGCTTCATTGACCAATCGGACAGCTCATTCGACAAGCTTAACTAACCCACGGAGTACACACATTGATCCCAAGTTATCTTACGTATTTATTGCCAGTTTGAGGCGGTTCTGAACAAAAAAAGTACTGCTGACGCACGGATATCGCAAATCACTGCTCGCTTCGACAGCACAGTTGGTGTTCTAATAGCCCTGTCGTACGGACGTCGTCTTCAGTGAAAGGCAGATGCGCAAGCACTCCTGGATTGCCAAGCCCGTGCCGAAAACCGTGCCGCCGGTATTCTTTGAATTGCCATTGTCAAGTGAAATTGAGCTTGTCTTTTTATGAAACTCCATCTTTGCTCAATTACATGTTCTGATACCTTTGAAAGCGCACGCTCCATTCAGTCAGGTGGTAATTTTCACGTAGTATGTTGCGCAACACTTCGCTTCATGGAGTCGTATCTAGCGTACTCATGCGCTACATCCGAGGAAAACCTATACGATTACAAGCTTCGTTTACACATACAAGACACTTCATGCAACTCCCTCCCGAAAGCAACCTTTCCTGTGCCATTAATTTGGCATCAGTCCTGAAGGCAGACGACACTTGCGGCTCTTGGGGGCACTTTTTCATGGTCGTGCCTTCAGTGTGCTGCGGTATATGTGACTGCAAAGACGAAGAGCTGCGTGAAGCGCCTTGAGATGTATTGCAACAGCTCGGAGAGTTGAGGATATTGGGAATTTAAAGAACGACTTACCAGACGTTTGTTCGAGCTCCCATTTTATTGAGAAAAACGGCTTCATAATGGGCTGGTGGAGTGCACGTGGATGCCAAGCGTGAGGTTTTTCTGGCTGATGCGGACGAAGCGGTTACGCGAAAATAAATGTGGTCTAGTCGGCACTGGATATGAACATGGACGCATGGACTGAGCAGGTCTGGGAGAAGTCACAGGAAACTGGTTTGCATCAGAATGGTATTAGATTGGAGACCCACGTCGACTGTTTGATATCCCTCCTGGGCTGCCTCATTCCCATCCGCTGGAGTACCATCAGAGTTTGGGAAGTCGGTTGCAGAGACTTCCGTAGTGTTTCAGTCAATTATTTCTGTTTTCCCGAACCATTAGAAATAAGTTAAGTAACAGTTATTTGGTGACTGATAATTGTGTTGCCAATGGTTGACAACGATTACACTTAATACATCAGAACGAGAATAACACCGCTCCACTGAAAACTGTTCACGACGATATATATTCGCTCTGTGGTCGACTGGTTTTCATCTCAACAGATGATTCTGCGTAGAATATTCTAACCAGACTCAACAATAATTCACTGCTCCGTCGCTTTTAACCGTGGTTGTACCATAAATGCTTAGGTGGGGACAGAGCGTCTGTATGAAATGTGTGCGTAAACCTATGAATATACACACGCAGTACATACTTCAATATACGTTGGTACACGATCGATCCTGTACCGCATGAGTTGGAAAGCGTAATAAATTGTGTATACGCACATTCATATCGCCAGAAACGGGTATTTGTATAGGAACATACGCAGTATTCGAATATATATGGATTCGTATTCCGCAGATATTCGTAATCACATATGTTCATGTGTATTTTCACCACCAATGAACATCTAAAAACGTGAATTCAGAAGAGGCAGGAATATTTTAACATTCGTGTGTCCCCGAGTAGCACATGTGGGGGCTGGCAAAGATCCCGCGCAGGCGACGGCTGACAATCGAGGAAAAATTGATAAGCAACGCTATTTTAGTCTCCCCAAAGTGGAAGATTCTATCAAAAACGACTTCGGCGTTATCATCCAACGCTTTTAGAGCTTGCATGTCCACTACTTGAAATATGCTGACAAGTGCGAAGAACTTGTATTTTTTGCAGTTTCCCATCAGTTCTGTTCGCATATTCCGACACTAAATTTGTTCTTCGGAAACACCGAATCCCATTCATCAGCAACTCGATTTTTTACACAGCATCCACAGAACTTTGCAGCAGAGAAGGTGATAGAATGCAACGGTAGATGCAAGAAATATTACAAGGATGAATTATTAGTGATGTATCTTCGTAAGTGCTTGAAATAGAGCTAACATGAAACATTGTGACCACACAGAAAATGTCCCCCGCATTCCTACAACACCACGTTCGTCTACTAGTTCATATCAGGTGAGTTCTTCCTCAAACTCTTACAAGATTTGAACGTGAAACTTAACAATACAAACATTTCGTTGCTTGAAATTTCATATCTCCGTAAGTATTCGGGGCAGAGCAGAAGTGAAATAACAGTATGAAGGCACTGTTTCTACAATTTACACCGATGCATGCAAAACAGGTTGATCGCATTTAAGCTCTCGGATACAGACAAAGGCTTCCAACCTCCAAACATATCACATGGGGGTCAGCAGTGCAACCATTAAAAAATGTCTGTAACTACGGCCACGTTTAAACAAGTATCAACAAATTCGCGGGAAAATATGGTGCGGTTTGAAGGTAAAACAATTTGAATTCACTTATGATCTGACGAGTAAACATGATACTCACTCTCAACATTATACATATGGCCCGCTGAGACACGCGAAGTATCAGTATTTGCCAGCTAGCATTGCGCTACCTGGGTCATTCGCCCCCACTATACTGTAGAAAAAGCCAGACCGGCAAATCACTTCCGGAGTTGAAGATGCTAGGTTCCCGCAGGATAGATTCGAAGATCACCACTTTTGACGCAAACATTCCTGTCGTTTATTATGAAATACAGTGAGCTGTCATTTGTGGTACGTGTAGTACCGGTTATGTGATGAACAGCGATGTTCATTTTCGTGTCGTGCGTGGTAAGTTTTCTTCCGTAACACAACCGATTGATTGAGACACCAAATTACGTAAAACTGAGAATATTATAATGAGATTTAGGAATAACTAAAATGTTAGCATATTTCACAGAGAAGAGAAGGCTGCAAAGTGGTAATTCACAAAAAATATATATTGAACATCTGAGCAACAATGACATCGTCGAAAATTGTGATTTCGTAGATGGAAGGAGCTGGTAACAGATGACCAATGAACGTGCACAGTATAAGTTGTAAATCATTTTCCGTCACATTGTGCATTCGACAGTCCGTGACATAAGTGTCGATAGCTGACAAGTGAGAGGTTGTATGATCACCACCATGTGGAACTAGAAACGACTGACATTTGAGGGTACTGTGGGTAAGTAAGTAAGACTGCTACTGATGATTTACAAGCATGACATGAGCGTAGGTCGGTGTGAACTGTCTGCCGTATTCACCGCTCAATGTAGTCAAGCATAAGCTGGTTTAGCGTTATGGTTTCAAAGAAATCGGTAATTCCACAGAGTTAAATGAACCCTCTGTTGATTCCGGACGTCTAGTGGTTGTTTGAACAACGCTTGTCTTCTCACAACGTCTATTGATATACTGGATCCAAGATAGTCGCGCCTGTAAACAACGAGTGTCTATGAATTCTGAGCCCGTGGAGCAACCGATTCGGATCCAAAAGAGAAAACGGCCGTATTGGAGAGTTTCCTATCAATAAGGTGCGAATGTTTGAAAACAATACGATGAACCACATGGTGGAGGACTAAAACAAACCTCGATATTGAATCCACCAAATATACAAGTTCTGA
>QNGE01000151.1:0-78210 GCA_008508345.1 Paragonimus westermani
CTTTAACATGCCCAATATCTCCTGGACCTCATTTTCTGCTCCGGCAAAACGGGCCGAATCCCTTTTATGCATTCAGCTGAATGGTTGGAACCAATACGTCCTGACGCCCACCAGGAAGAGCATATTTTGCCTCTTATATTCACCATACGTATTTTGTCGATAGAAATATCTGTTCTACAACAATTCCCAGGAAGCGGCCGTACCGTAGTCAAATGTCTGATTGATTTCAGTGTGGCTATCGAACCAACAGTTGTATTCTACCGTCCGATCAAACTCATTGATTTTGCAAATCAGACCCAAGCATAACAACCGGAGAATTTATCAGACATCTAACGTTTTCTATCGACGTTTTGGCCCCCATTAAATCAAAACCTGTAGGCTCGTATGTACAAGGTAAAATCCTTACTGCAAAAGAGACTGACAGACTTAAAATGCTTATGTCGAGGTACAAAAGAATACTAAACTTTTCTCTGGTGATGCAATTGAACAAAATGTTTGAACACATAGAACGTTAGCCGCAAATTCGTCAAATAAACGAATAGAAATTTGCGCCCAATAGTGGGCAGAGATGCACGAAACCAGTGCAACTATTGAGACGGAGAAGTTCCACGAGGGATCCTGCTATTAGAATTATTGCTCTCAAAGACAAAACGGTTGTCAATGATCCTGTAGCGATGTGTGAAATCTCTGACTCACATTTCTCTGCCCCGTTTAGCATAGAAGGCATCTCATTACCTGCTAATTTGCAGTCGAAAACAGAGAAGGTTTTGGGTAATGATCTTATCGATTTTCGAAGTGTTCGTTTACAGTTAGCTAGCATTAAGTCCTCAATCCATCCTGGACTAGATGGTATCCCATCAATGGTCGTCAAGCAAGCAAGTGAGAATATACCCATCCTCATACTCAATTTGTTCACCCTATCACTTGTATCCAGCACATTCTCTCTCCAGTGGAAAACCTACATCAATATGCCTAGTCACAAGAGTAGTACAAGGCAGGACGTTAGTAACCATCGTCCAATCAACCACACGTCAGTCTGTTCGAGAAAGTTTGAAAGGATAATAAGGCTGCACATAGTCATGTTCTTAAGGACACAAAACCTTATGAAACCCTCACAGCACGGTTTCCTTAGCAGACGCTCTTGTATGACATGTCAACTGGAATTCTGAAACAATATATCGACCCCAGTTGACGCAGGAAATACGGTAATAATCAAATACTTGGAAATAAAAAAGGCCTACAATCGTGAGCCTCATGAGCGCCTCTCGATAAAAATAGCAAATTTGGGCATACAAGATCCCTTGTATAGCTGGCTGTCGTCATACCTTGAAGGTCGCACTTAGAGAGTCAAAATAGGAGAGCACTACTCAACACCAAAACCAGCAAATAGTGAGGTGGTCCAAGGAAGCGCTCTAGGTCCGTTGCTCTTCTTAATGTACATAAATGAATTATGCGACGTTATTACACATAGCAAGTCCTCTCTGATTCCTGACGATATCAAAATCGCTTATACATTCCGCCAGGGCAGTAACATCAATCTCTGTCTAGAAAATATACGACAGGACCTGGCGTCATTGCAGTTGTGGTGCGAAACATGGCTGATGTTCTTCTCAGCGAACAGATCGAACATCATCACTTATGGTTGTAAATTACCTCATGGCTCCATCTCACTAGACGGTTGTAATATTGATACAGAAACTTCGGCCAGAAATCTAGGAATACGGTATTCGAACTCCTCCAATTTCTCTGAACAAGTATGCTTCCAGGCAGCGAAAACTAAAAGAACAATATGCTGTATCAAAAAGACGTTCAGTCTACCAGCTATGAAGCTGACACTCTACAAAATGTGTGCTCGGAATCACCTCGAGTATTGCACTTTCATTTACTGTCATCTACGCAGGTCTGATAGGCCTGTGTTGGCGAACATTCAGCGATCGTTTACCAAAAGCTTATTATGATATTCTTATTCGCTCACCTACAGACAGCGCTGTGAAAAAATTGGTATTGATCCACCTTGGTTGCGTAGACTAAAGTTGAACCCGAAGCTGCTGTATAAACACATACATTTGGATGTGATTACCACAGCGTTTACCGTCCACTCACAACACAGCCCTTCATGTAGTCTAAGACGTAACGGTTCCACCTTGCCAACCCTGATATCCCGGAAAAGTGTACGTGCAAACTTCTTCCTTGTAAAGTATTCCCACATTTGGAATCAACTTCCAAATAAAGTTAGAGCCAGTAACAACGTTCTGCATTTTAAAAAAGGTTTGGACAGCTATCTTACGTTAACAAACACAGTGTCTATCTTCAAGCTCCCTGTATCACCCGATGACCTTTTTGAGTGTGGTCCGAGAAACACGTAGCTATCAGATGCGCATTACTTAGATAATCCCTTGTCTAACGCCCCTCGACATGTGAACGCGGCGCTCAACAATAAGTCCAGCAGAACGACGTCGTGTAAGCTTTAGTTATCAGACGCTCACGTATACCCCAATAAATAAATTTCGAGTACATAGCAAAATGCTACAACAAACATTAGATAGGGTTGTATATTACAATAATCTCAGCAAAACCAATAATATCGTATGTCCTTTCTCAAAAATTTCCGCCAGCACACTGTTTGTCACAGTAAATTTTATAACCCTACATTTTCTCATCTAACGTGTGGAAATACACTCTCAGTTCCGATCCCCATATTATCCACTGAGCGAGGAAACTTTCCTACGACAGATGGGCGCACGGAACTTCGTCTTAGATGAACGGTTCGCGAGATGTTCAAATTTGGACGTTTTTCAGGGAATCGACGAAATCCTGTGTCAGAATATGCCCAATCGTTTGCTAGATTTTGGGATTTTCCGCGCTGCTTCGCCAAAGCCGACCTATCTGGACATTTTCCGGACGCCAATTTTATCCCCTAATAGCAAAACACTCCAAAGATGCGTTTGGACATCCTTCCCGGAGTGGCCTTGAATTAGTTAAAAAGTTACCCATCCCACAACTTTGTGATAGGTAAATTAGTGTAACATCCCATTTTTTGAGGCTAAACCTGTGAGGCCACCGAACTATCTCCTTGTCTGCTGCATGCGTCAACGTTTTCATAAACGGCATTCATTTGCCTTTTGACCGCGTCCTTCTTGACGGAAGGCTTCACGTTTTGCTACTAATTACTCATTCGTTTTTGTAAAGTTTGTAAATATCTGCAGTGATCGCGCACAACCCAGCGTGCTTCTTACATACGCTTTGAGAAATATCTTTCGATTATTTATTTCAATTTTCTGACAAGCTCTTTCGAATAGATTCACTAGACTCGAGTTTCGGTGTCATTTGCGTTCGTCTGTGGTGCATTTCCCTGCCATGACCGGCATTTGATCTCCGGCTATCCATTCATTACGCAACGGTGTTGACCACTTTCCCATTGACCTCACATTAGGCCCAATCGAATTATCAAATATTAACGCTCAACCGCCTTCGCTTGTGAGTAATGATCACGTTGCCTTTTCGTTTCGAGAGGAGACACAGTAGCTGTTCTGTTTACTGCAATCGACAAACCCGCGATCAGGAATTCCAAGACAGGTGAAAATCACTGATCTCATCAAACCTGCAAGAATGTGCACTACTAGCGAGCTCTAATTAGATTAAAACTCGAGTCTAGTACGGTTTTTCTAAAAGAGGCTGGCCGGGAAGTTCATCTGAATTCGAAGGTTGCGATCAAGTGTGAGTGATGTTCAATTTGAAAATTCTAAGATACATAGGGAACCATATGGGGGGAGCATGTCCAGTTTTGGCATATGGAAACTGATGAAGCCCAAACTGAACGAGATTAAAAGAAACGGTTGCAGTTATTGTTGTAAGGATGGAGATGATGAATCAAGTTCGAAACTAGGGAAAATAAACTACAGAACCACCCTTCAGTACTGGCCAAACAGGGCACAGCAATCTCGAAAGTGATACAGCGCACCTCAATTAAATCAACACTGCACGCTGAAAACCGGCTGGTATACCGAACTCTGGGTGACAGTTGGAGTAGCAGCGACTGACTGGTTCAAAGGATGGATTCGTACTCTTGGTTTTACTTATAAAAACCTGGTGTTATTCCTCAGACCTTTTCATTAACCAAAGTGAGCTGACGTCCTATCCTACAGTGCCATCGGCAGTCCTTACTGACACTCGACGTAGGTGTCCGTCAACACCAAGAAATACCACCATGATTATACCATAGAGCCAGACATGCGCCGGAGACTTTTCGTGATAAGCAACTACACCGTCAACTGAAGATTGCGCGAAGAATTCGAACGCTTGGGTGTAATTTGTAGTAATCCCGCCGCCGTTGTTCCCAATACGCGAGAGAAACGCTATGCCTGTCTTCATCCCCTATTTCAACGTCCACGTGGTGTAACGTTTATAAATACTCCTATATTCGAGTGCAACCTAAGCAAATCACTAAGACTAAGCACCTAGGGATTAGATGAATCGTCTTAAGCAGGCATGAATGGCCTGTCGTTGACGATCTGCGTACTTTTCACCATGTGGGTGTCAAATGCCCTTCACTCATCTGTTGTTGTTTTACTGACGACAACACTCGTCTCATCGTTCGAATCATTCTCTCACAAGCCCTGCACCAATGACTTACACCCGGCGGATTGAAATATCATTCATTCCGCTGAATTGATAGCTTATCTGTCAACACACAGATCCAAATGTCGTAACCTCCTTCCCAACTCTAGGTAGACTAAAAAATTTGAAAGCGTTGTCGCTTCAAATGAGAAAGGAGTCCTTAGACACAGAGTGGGTTACTTCTTATTGAAGGGTTCGAGGCTGTGATCAGGCGAACATGAAGCCATAAAGTTTGAACTCGTTTCTTTCCACACGCACCCTGAGAAAAACGAAATAACCCACCGCACAGACCTAAATAGGCAACAGTCTGTCGAAAATCTTGTCGCTGGGATTAACGCCATCATTTGGGTGCAATGTTCAGCATAAACCTTTTCGCAGCGACAGCATTCAGCTTCTGGTCGTTTAACGGCCATCGTACCTTTCAAAACTCAAAAAGGCTTTTCAATGCCGGTAAGCACATGCGAGGCACTCTGTGCTATTCGGATTCGTGGTATTGACGTATCAAAGTGCTTGTGATAACACTACGGGAGAACGATCATCAAGTTCGCAATGATTCTATCCTTTGGTCGGATTCTACTGCCACGGTACAGAGCTGGCTGCGACCTTTCAAGCCTGTCCACCCTACGAGCGTTTATGACGAACTCCTTTAGGACCCTGAGATCATTTGAGGACTGGTGCTCTCGTCCGAACTTTAACAGCTTGAGACAAAAGCACCGATGTTGGACGGACGGAGGGTTTCCACTCTAATCGACGTACTTTGTCTAGCGCACACGAATACGAACACGAGTCTAACGTTGCGTGATATGCAAGCAAACTCCCGCAGTAAATTAGTCTAACTGAAGTATCTTGGCACCAACTGGTCGAGTATAAAATTGAAGTCGGGTTTCGAGGTGACCGCTTTGGTGAGTCTAATCTCGGGGTCTTCTTTTAACGGGCGTAAGAAAATTGACACCTTCCCCCGTTTTTTCCTGGCTTCAACAAAAAGCTCGGACTACGCAGACAGATTTTCATCTCTTCGCTGGAAGTCTGTGGTACTTTCCCGGACGCCGCATCGGCCGGATTTCATTCTGAAGGCACATGCCCCCAATAACAGACGAAAGTGGGGTTATGAGTGAGAATTACACAATTGGCAATGAAATTTGCGAAACATGATGAGGTGTTCTGCAAGTATTGTAACATCAATGTGAAATCTGTCCGCAGGACGGCGTTCATTTTGGAATTTCCAACTAACGAATCGAAAACTGCATCCGCTTAGATGTCGAAATGGCTGACATATACTTCAGCTTTGGTAGCGTAACTGCCTTTTAGGCGCTCACCCTGGATGCTACCACCAGAAAGCCACACGGAATATTATCATCCGGGGCAACCACCCTTCGACAGCTCACCGTTCCGTAACCGACTTCTGATGCATCACAAAACACGCAGTTTGACAAGGTTTGCTCCATAAAATCCATAAACAATGCATCTGGGCAATGTGACGCTGTCCATGGATTCAACACCATCCGGCCAACCTTCCCAACGCACCGATTATACTCCTTTATACCGGATTCCCAACCAATGTCTTGGTGACGAAGGTCTTCGGGTGTCCTGCGAGCCGGTCATAACATTGGTGCAACTAGTACCAAGGGATCGTATAACAAATCCACAACACTTAATATTCCTCTCCTCGTGTGACTGGCATAAGGATGACTGATTTGAGACCGGATGCACCCGTCTGCTACATGCTACCTTACTTGCAGAGCTCGCAGATATTCACAATTGTGAAGTTGAAGATTCCGGTAGTCAGTGAGTTTTCATTCATTGATGGATGTTCAATTGCTTCGCTGCATTTAGAAACCCATTTGGTGAGCTTAAACAAGCACAGCCACAGCACTCCTCGAAGTTCATCAACCATAGCCTTAGCCTCGGATACTGAGTCAAATGACACTAGGCAGTCATCCACGTGGAAGTTTTCTTTCACTATGATCGTAGTCTTCGGTAGAATTTTTTTCTGATTATTCACAACTATAGTTTGTAGTGCAAAACTAGCGCGAATGGGGGATTATGTTACTTCAAGTGGGCGGGCATTCAGCTTTCAGGTGTCCGGCGTGCCTTCAAATGAACTAGAACCCCACCGGAGAAAACATAATGCGCCTCAGTTACGACATGGAACCTTCACTTACAGGAACATCTCTTCAGTGCCGGCAGTAGATTTCACCGGGTATTTGCAATAATGTGTGAGCACTCCTAATAATCTGCTGTTTAGGTCCGGAACCTGGAATAAGGCTTTTTGAGGAATACGCCCCGGTGTTAATGGACAAAATCAGAGACTATTCTTACCTCACCGGGCTTATTCGGGTTAAACGTTGAATGGTGTTGTAAACACTATCTTCGTGTCGTGGTTGTGATGAACTCAGTTATGTGACAATTCCTGATATGCTCCAGCATCACGGCCGAGTAGCCAGCGCTTAGCTCTGGGTCGCGAATCAACCTTCTTTTCAATGCAACAAGGCGTTTCTCAGCCATCTCTTTGTTGCTGCACAATAATAAATTACCTTGTCTTCATGGCAAGCCTACCTCATAGTGACTGTCCTTGGGTATTACACTGCCTCCAGCCATGCAAACTGGTAGTCTGTCCTCAACACAGGGATCTTTGTCTGAAGTGCCTCTGTCAATAAAATCTAACTCACATCTTTCTGACCAAATCGTCCGACACCTAAAGTGCCCCGACGAGGTTTACAAAACGTTCATTCTGCGGTGTGACAGGGCATGGACCTCGGAGACACCAGCCGAAAATGATCTTACTCCCACAAGGCCCAATGACACTACCCAAGCTCTGTTCCAGTACCCAGTGTGTTCCGGAATGTCGTTTTATATCAGACTCCTTGCGCCGTTTCCGCTTGAACCCTCGGAAAAGAAGCCACTCCGTTGACGGTATTTATTTACCTCAGAATGCTGAACGACGTCAGCATGCCTCAGCAGCCGTTGTTTCACTGTATGAACCGAACCAGCTGTGATGGAATACTCCGGGTCCAAGGAGTGCAGTTCAACTTACAATTTGTTGCATGGTGTTGCACAAGTTTTGTGTAGAGTACAAAACGTCATTCGAGAGGGTTGTCCCTGTAACCCACTCACAACTGCAATAGATTTATCAAACAACGTAGGGCCAGGTTCATTATCCAAAAAGACGTGAGTTGCAACAGACGCTTCTGCGCCAACCAAATATATCGGGGTGAATCCCAGACATACGCCTTTTAGAATGGACGTAGTACCGCACAAGGATGACCTTGCCGTCTCCCCATTACACCCTCCAGGCTTGTTTTTGGGAACCATTGTATGGTGACGCCGACCACAACCCGGAATTGCGAATCATATCCGTAACCCATAAGGTTCACT
This sequence comes from Paragonimus westermani, assembly GCA_008508345.1. Classification (NCBI taxonomy): domain Eukaryota; kingdom Metazoa; phylum Platyhelminthes; class Trematoda; order Plagiorchiida; family Troglotrematidae; genus Paragonimus; species Paragonimus westermani. Next base: position 7,993 of record QNGE01000151.1, read on the forward strand.
TTCAAGAAAATGCTAGCGTTTGCGTTCCTTAGCACCGCTTTGCGTTGCTCCAAAGATTGACTGCTCAATCGTAGAGCAATGAGTTGAGTTACCTTGTAGGGATAATGAATCATGTATCAAACATGCCCTGCGAACTAAACCTAATTGGTTGTGAATTCAACATGCCTGATATCTCCTGGACCTCATTCTCTGCTGCAGCAAAACAAGCCGAATTTTTTCATGCATCCAACTAAATGGACGAAATTTAAACGTTCTAACGCGCACCAGACAGGGGCACATGTGGGATCTCCTATTCTCTACAAACGTTTCGTCTGTATTGATATCTGTTCCACATCAAATTTCAGGAAGCAATCACAATGTCTGTTTGATTATAATCTGGCTACGAAACCGACAGTTGCACTCCACCGTCCCCTTAAATTCTTTGATTGGAATGCCTTGATTGGAATGCTCTGCTAAAATCCTTAAATTGGAATGACTTCTTTCACAAATCAGACTCGAGCACAGCGGCCGGAGAATTTATCACACAGTTAACGTGTTGTATCAACGTTCTGGCCCCCAAAAAGTCAAAACGCGTTGACTCATGTGTACAAGATGAAGTCTTTATTACAAAAGAAACCAATAGACTTGAAATGCTTGAGTCGAGGTGAAGAAGAACATTATAAATCTGCATGGTGACGCAACTGAGCAAACTGTCCAGACCCATAAAACGTCGTACGTAACTTCGTCATATAAATGAAGACAGACGCGAGCTCCGTAATGAGTAAAAATGCATGAAACTAATACAGCTGAGGAGATGGGAAAAGTCCAGGAGATACCCTGATATTAAAGATATTACTCTCAACAACAGGTCGTTGATACCCTTGTTGCAATATGTAGAAGACACAACCCACATTCTGCTGCTCCGTTTAGCTTAGAAAGCACCATATTGCCTGTTAATATGCCGTCAAAAACACAAAGTTTCGAGTAAGTTACCACATGGTTCTTACAATATTTGTTCGCAGTTAGCTAGCATTAAGCACAAAACCACCCTTGAGTCGACGGTAACACAGCAGCGGCAAGCAAGCAAGAAGGCGGGAAAACACCCATCCTTCTACTTAATTTGTCCAATCTAACACTTTTACATAGCACGTTTCCCCACTCGGTGTAATCTGGATGAAGTCAATTCGGTCAGAAATCTAGGAATACGGTATTCGAACTCCTCCAATTTCTCTGAACAAGTATGCTTCCAAGCAGCGAAAACTAAAAGAACAATATGCTGTATCAAAAAGACGTTCAGTCTACCAGCTATGAAGCTGACACTCTACAAAATGTGTGCTCGGAATCACCTCGAGTATTGCACTTTCATTTACTGTCATCTACGCAGGTCTGATAGGCCTGTGTTGGCGAACATTCAGCGATCGTTTACCAAAAGCTTATTATGATATTCTTATTCGCTCACCTACAGACAGCGCTGTGAAAAAATTGGTATTGATCCACCTTGGTTGCGTAGACTAAAGTTGAACCCGAAGCTGCTGTATAAACACATACATTTGGATGTGATTACCACAGCGTTTACCGTCCACTCACAACACAGCCCTTCATGTAGTCTAAGACGTAACGGTTCCACCTTGCCAACCCTGATATCCCGGAAAAGTGTACGTGCAAACTTCTTCCTTGTAAAGTATTCCCACATTTGGAATCAACTTCCAAATAAAGTTAGAGCCAGTAACAACGTTCTGCATTTTAAAAAAGGTTTGGACAGCTATCTTACGTTAACAAACACAGTGTCTATCTTCAAGCTCCCTGTATCACCCGATGACCTTTTTGAGTGTGGTCCGAGAAACACGTAGCTATCAGATGCGCATTACTTAGATAATCCCTTGTCTAACGCCCCTCGACATGTGAACGCGGCGCTCAATAATAAGTCCAGCAGAACGACGTCGTGTAAGCTTTAGTTATCAGACGCTCACGTATACCCCAATAAATAAATTTCGAGTACATAGCAAAATGCTACAACAAACATTAGATAGGGTTGTATATTACAATAATCTCAGCAAAACCAATAATATCGTATGTCCTTTCTCAAAAATTTCCGCCAGCACACTGTTTGTCACAGTAAATTTTATAACCCTACATTTTCTCATCTAACGTGTGGAAATACACTCTCAGTTCCGATCCCCATATTATCCACTGAGCGAGGAAACTTTCCTACGACAGATGGGCGCACGGAACTTCGTCTTAGATGAACGGTTCGCGAGATGTTCAAATTTGGACGTTTTTCAGGGAATCGACGAAATCCTGTGTCAGAATATGCCCAATCGTTTGCTAGATTTTGGGATTTTCCGCGCTGCTTCGCCAAAGCCGACCTATCTGGACATTTTCCGGACGCCAATTTTATCCCCTAATAGCAAAACACTCCAAAGATGCGTTTGGACATCCTTCCCGGAGTGGCCTTGAATTAGTTAAAAAGTTACCCATCCCACAACTTTGTGATAGGTAAATTAGTGTAACATTCCATTTTTTGAGGCTAAACCTGTGAGGCGACCGAACTATCTCCTTGTCTGCTGCATGCGTCAACGTTTTCATAAACGGCATTCATTTGCCTTTTGACCGCGTCCTTCTTGACGGAAGGCTTCACGTTTTGCTACTAATTACTCATTCGTTTTTGTAAAGTTTGTAACTATCTGCAGTGATCGCGCACAACCCAGTGTGCTTCCTGCCTGTGCGTTCGGAAATGTGTTATTATTATTAATATCATTTTCCCTCGTCACAAATGTGGTCTGACGCTGGACTTTAAGAGTGTTCTTGTCATCTACCACAGATCATTCTGCTCGAGATATTTTGGTAGAATTTCAAATGTTGGGCTTTCACATTCGCAAAATTCAACAATGCTCCCTTGGCACGGTTTTCTTCCCTCACGGATGATATGTAAGCCCGAATTCTTAAACCATATCTCAATGTCTGTCAGTACAGGAAATGCGCTAGTTTTACTCTTCCACATGTAAAATGATTTCGATGGTGTGTCTGATAAGCGTCCCCAGGTTAAGATGGCGTCTTTTGACATATAAAATCACCTATGTAGCTGGCTTTCGTCATACCCTGAAAGTCGCACGCGAATAGTCGAAGAATTAGAGCATTATTCAACACAAAATCCGATAACCGGTGTACTGATTCGAGAAAGTGTTCTTGAGTTGCTGCCTTCTCTAATATAGATAAATGACGTATGCAATGTTAGTAAACACGGCAGGCTCGCGACCTCACGCTACTTTACATATTTTGCCAGCCAAGTAACATCGCTTCCTGTCTCCAAAATATAAAATAAAGCCTACCATCATCGCACTTTTGGTGCAAAACTTGGCTGATGACGTCCTCAGCGAACGAATCAAATGAATCAATGATTCTATCTCACTGAAAGGTTGTAATATTGATATCGCAACTTTCGTCATAGATGTAGGAATATTGTATTCAGAGTTCTTCAATTCCTCCGAATAAGTATGTTTCCATTTAGCGAAAACTAGTAAACCAACAGGCTGTATCAAAAGGACGTTCGGTCTACGGGCTACGAGGAAGATGATTTACAAAACGTGCTCGACATCAACTTGGGTATTGTACATTTATTTACTGCCGCCACGCAAGTCTAATAAGCCTGTGTTGGGAATCCTTCAAAGATCACTCACTAAAAGCATATTAAGATATTATCCTCCGTTCAACCATAGGCGACGCTGCCAAAAACTTGGCGTTGATCCACTTTAGTTGCAAACACTGAAGTTGAATGCAACACTTTCTCATGACCTCATACATTTGGATGCTGACACCACGGCGTTTACCGTCCACTCACAACACAGCTCTCCATATGGCCTCAACAGTGAGGGTTCCACTTTACCAGCCCTGCTATCTCGGACAAAAGTATGCGAAAGCTTCTTTATTGTAGAATATCCCCGTATGGAATAAAATTCCCGCTGAAATCAAATTCAGTAGCCGTACCGAAGAGGATTTGAATAGTTATTTCGCGCTATGGAACATAATGTATACTTTCAAACTCTTTGTATCCTCCGATCACCTTTTTGAGTGTGATTCAAGTAGCATTTAGTCGTCAGCTGGTTGTAAACTAGATGCTCATCTTCGCTGTCTAACTCCCATCGAAATCAGTTTCGTTGACACGGTTCGTTGAAGCGTTTACTGCCCTCCCACCTAGCATTTGGTCTACTAGACACCAACGTGATTTCATTCACATTTCGTGGTAAATATGATTACTCCACATCTCCTCATTTAACATATGGATTGCGTTCTCTGTTAGTCCCATAAGCATTCGTCGTATGAGAAAACTTCCACAACGAACGGACACACAAAACCCTGTCTTGGCCAAACCATTCGCGAGATTTCTAATTTGTCCACGGTTTCCAGCAACCAGCGAAGTTTTGCATTAAAGTCCACCCAATCGTTCGCCGTAGTTTGAAATTTTTCTTCATTCCTCGCCAAAGCAGACGTATTCTAACATTCTTGAGACGCTATTTATGTCACGTAGTGGCGAAACACCCTGAAGATACATTTTAACTTTTCCCTAAAGTGACCCTGAATTATTTGAAGTATCGACATACATAAACTTCTGATAGATTAATTAATGTTACATCACGCTTTTTAGACCGAATCTGTGGAGCAGGCGAACCAATGATTTTCCTGCCGTGTGCGTCAAAGTTTCGTGAACCACAATCACTTTTTTATCACTCCCTTTTTGGTAACAAATTTTATGTTTGAAGTTCCGTTTAATTGTTTTGTTTTGTTTCGCCTGTAATTATCTGCAACGATCGCGCGTAACTCAGCGTGTGTGTCACGTATGTATTAATGAATATATATTGTTTTTATTGTACACGCATTCAGGTGAGAGTGAATGTAAAACCAAATGACATACCGGGAGTCATCACCACAATAGGTGTTGCCACCTCCTCGTTGCGTAACGCTGATATTCGGGCCACCCTGCCAATGTGACAGATAGATGCATCTAAGCTTACCGTCAGGGATAAGTGTCAGCGCCCTAAATCATATACCGCGGAGTTGTGACTGGATAAGTTCACTCAAAATTTCTTCGGGTCAGCACAGCGGATTGAATCTCTAGCACATGTTCACAATCACTTTTGCAAAACCGTAGACCAGTTCAACTCTTTGAACTGGTGTACGTCAGTTCGTTTACATTTCACCACAGTTCTGCTCATTGTTTACATCTCAGCTCCGTAGTGCATTTAGTTCTGTTATACGATTTTCCGACAACACAACTCAAAACCTATTGCATGGATTATCCAATGCGCAACGAAGCAAGACCCGAATCATTATTCATGTCGTGCATGTTCGTTTTTACTTTTCTGCTAACTCCTTCTGTTGGCCAACGCAAAACTTTTACCTCGTTCATCGACATATCCAGCTATCAATATAATGCGACGGATTTTGATGCCCCAAATAACTTTAAGAATTACAAAATACAACTATCCTTATTGGCAAAAATAAGCTTCAATCTTCGAGAATAATCAGCCCACTACAAGTCCCAATGGATTGCAACTTCAATGCTTGACGATTCACTAACTTAAAGGCTTGACAACAATGATAAATAGTTTCACATAGTTGCATTCATTTGTGGATTCAAGATGATTTTAGTTTTTTACCTACATTTGTTTTCGTCCGGCCATCCATTTTGTAGTATCCGTCCGGCGCTCCATGCCTTGCTAGCTTGACGTGTTCCTCTGTGCATCCTATTTTCAGTGGTCGATGTGTGTCTTCGTTCTTCATTGCCGATAGGTTTTCGATAGTGAGAATTTGTTAAGCATTATTCTATCGGACTACTCCCAACAACTGGTGGGTCTATAATTTACACACTTTGTAGTCGTCGCCTGCCTGATGGAAATCAGCCGTGGGTAGCAAAATCTGCCTTCAGAACGTGATAAAATGATACATCCATAAACATCCGATGATAGTTCGGTGGTATCTCTCAGAACGTTTAAAATCATTGATTTCTGCAACTGAAAAGATTAAGACATTTGAAATGTTTCGTTTTGGCCGACCGTTAATCGGTTTATTCTTTATTTGGTGCCGAGGAATAAATTAGCGGTGGTTGGTGTCGCGACTTTGTAAGAACGTTTTCCACTGGAGTAGGTTTTTATGTCTGAATAATAGTTAATTGTCCCATGCTGACGAATGATGTATCGTATATAAGTTCGATGGGACATGCCTTGATACGTATTCTGTCGAAAATGTATCCCATGGTCGGTGAGTTTCGAGTTCCAACGAGTTAAAAATTTGTTTACATAGGCAATTAAAGATTTACGGCGTTATTTACATGCTTGATTCGGGCAAAAATCGGGCGGTGAACGCTTAAATTATGATAATGTGGGCATGCGGTTTCGTGGCAGACGAACTACCAGTGTATAAAATGCAAACGACGTAGGAGCACATGTCGCGGATAACGAAATGTTTAGTGACTTGAGTTCACATACTTCACACAGCACATTTGTCGAAATGATTGATGTCCTTCACGCCTTACTATCGTTAGCAGAAAAACCAGGATAGTTATCCGCTCATTCACACTGGAGCACTACCAGGATACAACTGTCTTTCTGTACGATGCACATCTAAGTGATCGTCGGACTACTGCAGACGAAGGAGACGACTCGAGGCATCTGTTCGAGTGCAACACTCCAACTGTTTAGTTAAAACACTATTCTGCTGATGTTTACGGTACGTACATAACGAATATGGGTATTTGCAACAACAACCATCAGTCAAAACGTCCTATAATATGTAAGTGGGTTCGCGTACAATAATGTTGCAGGAACTCGGCCTCAAATTCTGAATCCTTTGAAGGAAAACAGCGTACTGTCTGTTATGGAAGACACGGCTGGCAGCATCCGATTCGGATTAGCCCGTCACAGTTACCGAAGCCAAAGGACGCCTGCGTTTATCCATCACTGCAATTGGCTTGCTCTGCATCAATTGCAGTTCCACCAACACACCACATATCCAGTGTAAACCCGAAGGAATAAGACTAGGAGATGTGCCGGTGGGGCCATTCTCTCCAGCCGGCCAATGCTGGTTAGCCATTTGATTGGCTAATAAAGAAAGGAAACCCCTATCTCTCGGATACTAAACAGAGAGGCTGCAATGACGAGATCTACACTGAGAAGAAAGATTTTGAAGTGTAATACAAGAAGCGTTGCAGTATAGGAGTTCAGGTTAGTGCATCCCAGAGAAGAAAAGGATGAAAAGCAAAGTTCTCATTGGACTATGAAAAACCAGACAGACCATTCATCATACAATGCACCAACAAAGCCGGAGAAAAGAATGGGTAGAAGACCACAGACACTCAAGTTTCTGAAAAGAAGAGCGGATTAATTGTCAATGACCACGATGTTGGCCGATGCAGTCATTAACAGAAGTAGAATAAGTATACCGATATGACCTACCTGAGCCTAGCGTACTCGCCGCCTCTTCGCCGACGGGGTACTATGAGTACGTTGGTGACCTACCAGCCCCAAACGGCCAGCGCATTCGCGGCCGCACACATCACAACGCCATATAGTCACGTCACCGCGACCTATGGCACCGATGGTTCCTTTGCGTACCGCACGCTTCCGCTCGCGACCACGCAATAGTTGCTCGTTGAACGCTCGGACGCCCGCCCGAACCGTATTCCTCCAGGCCGTCCGGTTCAACGCCAAATCTTCCCAACATCTAAAATCAATGTTACAACGTGAAAGACTTACCTGCACAACATCCTGGTACCTCCGCTTCTGGCCACCGGGATTTCGCTTACCTGACTTCACTTGTCCGTACAGTAACTGCTTCGGGATACGGTCATCGCCCATCCGACGGACGTGACCGAGCCAACGGAGCTGGTTCAGCATCAACATGGCTTCCATCCCGTCCATGTCCGCTCGCCGCATTACCTCAGTGTTCGGAATCATGTCCGACCACCGAATACCCAAGATGCGCCTCAGACACTGAACATGGAAACGGCTCAAATAGCTCACGTTCCGCTGATACAGTGTCCACGTCTCACTGCCGTACAGCAGGATAGACAGCACCATTGAGCGGTAGACACACAACTTCGTGGCCATCTTCAGGCTGTGATTCTTCCAGACACGCCTTTCAAGACGTCCGAAAGCAGCGCTAGCCTTTGCCACACGCGCTCTCAACTCGCGGTCCACGGACAGATCTGTCGACAAGTTGCTACCCAAGTAGCAAAAATCCCCGCAGCCATTCACAGTGTCTCCAGCGATGCGAATTTCGGGTGGAGGTACACAAGCAGCACCTCCACCAGGAGAAGGCTGAAAAAACGAATACGTCTTACCTGTGTTGATGTCCAACCCGAACTTCGATGCTGCCGAAGCGAATGCTGTAGCTAGACGTTGCAGCTCTTCTTCGCTGTGCGCTAGCAAGGCGCTGTCATCGGCGAACAGAAGCATCCGCATCCTTGAGGTCTGCAGCCGGGTTGAGGCGCCAAATCGTCGGATATTCAACAGACGCCCGTCCGTCCGGTACTCCACCTCGACACCATCCTCTCCAGAGTTCTGAAAAGCAACTGTTACCATCGCAGTCAAATATAAACTAAATAGGGCTGGGGCTAGAACACAACCCTGCTTCACGCCAGTGACGATGTCGAAATCATCAGAGGTCGATCCACACGATTGCACCTTCGCCTTCATGCCCGCATGCAACAATCTAACCATATTGACGAACTTACCTGGACATCCAAACTTACCAAGCACCGTCCACAGCGCCTCGCGGTTCACGGAATCGAACGCTTTGGTGAAGTCCACGAACAGGGCATACAAGGGCTGATTCCGTTCTCGGCACTTCTCCTGAAGCTGTCGAGCAGCAAACACCAGGTCGATTGTACTCCGACTCGACCGAAATCCACACTGCTCCTCGGGAACATTCATCTCCAGAACGGACGCATTCAGTCGGTTCAGGAGGATTCTGGCAAGCACCTTGCCTGCACAGCTCAAGAGGCTGATACCTCGGTAGCTGTCGGTGCATTGCTTGCTACCCTTCCCTTTGAACAAGGGTACGATGAGGGCATCCTTGAAGTCTTGCGGCATCACCTCGTGCTCCCAGATGGAGTGAACCAGCTGGAGCAGAGCGCGTTCCAACGCCGGACCGCCATTCTTCAGGATCTCACCTGGCAGCCCATCCTCGCCTGCAGCCTTCCCGTTGCGCAGTTGACCAATCGCCCTCTGCAACTCCAGCAAGTCGGGGGCGAGAGCAAGCGAAGATTTGACGTCCTGTTGCGGCAGACTGTTAACAGTCGCCCAATCAATTGTAGTAGGGCGGTTTAACAGGCTGCCGAAGTGTTTGCGCCATATTCCCATGATGTCTTCCGGCTGGCTGCAAGAACAACCGGTGTCCACGTCTACCAGTGCTTTAGTAGACTGGATAGACGGACCGAAGATCGCCTTAAGCGAATCGTAAAACTCCTTGTGTTGCCGACGATCTGCGAAGCCCTGCATGCGCTCGCCCTGTTTCCTCCACCAGTTGTCCTTAATTCCGCGAACACGCTCAGCCAGTTGACGGCGGATATTCCGGAACCTAGTCTTCTTCGCTCCATTGCCAGGGTCCATTGTGCATGTGGCGAACGCGGCATTCTTCTCTCGTACCAAGTTGGAGATAGCCACGTTGTTGTCATCGAACCAATCCGGGCGTTTCTTGCGCTCCACACCGATCGTCTCGGTGGCTGCTACCATAATCTGTTTCTTCAGTTGTTGCCACATACCCTCGGGGGTAGTGGGTACAGGAGCATTGTGCAGGCGAGCGACGACTGCACGTTGAAAGGCAGCCTTCGTCTCGAAGTTCTCCAACCTTCTGATATCCAGCTTCTGCCGTTGTCCAAAAGATCTACAATAAACGGACTTGCGTACATGGATAAACAATTTGGTCCTGACCAGCCTATGATCTGTGCTACATTCAGCCCCGCGCATCACTCGCGTGATGCGCACTTCACCAATGTCGCGCTGCCGCACAATCACGTAGTCAAGTAGGTGGTGGTGACCGCTTCGTGGATGAGTCCACGTCGTGATGTCGCTCGCATCCAGCTGGAATCGGGTGTTCGTGATAGCCAGCTCGTGAGTAGCACACAGGTGCAGCAGACGATCACCGTTCGCGTTGACTGAACCAATGCCGTAGGGTCCGAGGACTCCCGGCCAAGCTACAGAGTCGCGCCCAACTCTAGCGTTCAAGTCACCCAAAACAAACAGTCGGTCATTCACTGGCGCAGACCGGATTGTGGCGGACAGCTGATCATAGAACTGGTCCTTTGTATCATCAGTGTGACACATAGTTGGACCATAAACACTAACAAATGTAGCACACTTACCTCGACCGAGTCGCAGGCGCATCGACAGCATTCGGGGGCTGATGCCGTGCGGTTCGCCTATCATCAAACCATTGATGCGATCAGCGACTGCAAAACAGACACCATGCTCCCGAACACCGTCTGTCGGGTAGCCTATCCAGTAAAAAGTGTACCCGGCGCCTGCTTCCCGCAACTTACCTTGGTCTGCAAGCCTTGTCTCACTCAAGGCTGCTACGTCGATTCCATACCGCCGCAGTTCCATCGCGATCAGGGCGGTGCGTCGTTCCGGCCGTTCTGTGGCGCTGCATCGATCCAGCAGAGTGCGCACGTTCCACGTCCCAACCGTAAGCGTGTTGCGTCCACGGGCCTGTCTCCAGTTGGTCTTCTGGGCACTGAAACCTAGTTGAGCATTATCTGCTCGGGGGCTCGTGATTGGGGGGACGTATGAGGGTGAGTGTTTGGCAGTAGCATGTTTTCGCCTATCCACCCTGCCATGTGCAGCAGATAGGGCGACCCGGTTTATCCTGCGCGACGGCCGATGCAGTATACTATTTGGTTTAGTTTGTATCATCATCATTGTAAGTATGGGCTTCGGATACTGCCAGGACGCCCAGACATGTGCAGGAGAGCGATTAGGGCCCTCAACCAAAGCCTTTGGCTAAAAAGCCTGAACTGCAAAGCAGCATCTGTTTCACACACACGCGCGCGCAGACGCGACAGCATCAAACACCACTGTACATACGATCCCAGCAACCAGACGCACAGTCAGTCCAGGCAAAACGAAGCAACAACACACAGTCTCCACGCACAACAAACGCACGCATCTGCTTTTTGTCTGGCTGCTTCCCATCGGCCAATCTGACAAGGTTGAACCCGCAAGGACCGAAGTCACAGTCAGCACAGCCCTCCGGATCAAAACAGCACGCAAGCCTGACCACCACACCAAGGTAGCAGAAAAGGAAGACAACAATAATAAACGCACACATGTTTCGCACGGAAGCAGCAAATGCAACAGTTCAGAAGTTTTCTTGATATGGTAAAATCGATGTCACGCATGGAACCACCCCCTTTCCGAGTAGGTTCTCTACAGTCTTCCTCAGTGAACCCATGGTTGTGACCGCCGTGCGTTGGTAAGCGTCAGTAATTACGTGAAGAATATATTGTCTCGTTTAACAACGTCCGTCTGTCAAAAAGTCCTGAAACATCTCAATAGGCGTGCTTCTCTGCTGCACTTTGAACGAAAGGCGTGAACATGGCAATCGCACCTCATATAAGCTTATGCTGATTGAACTCGATTATAATGATCAGTCACTATGGTGAGCGCACCACGCCGACTTAGACCCACATCACGCCTGAAAATCATCATTTGCCGTATTATCCACTCACCCACGGTGTCCTCAAATATAGATGGTTCGCAGTTCCAGGTGGTGATGATTATGCAACCTCCCACCTGCCGGATTTCGGCACATATTTCACGGATTATTGAGTGTACAAGTTAACGGAAAATGATTTATAACTTGATTATGCACGTTCACCTTCATTTGTTGTTTACTCCCTCCACGTACCAATTGAAAAATTTCAATCGTCTCGTAAACGTATTTTCCTATCAAATTCAGCGATTCAGCGATTGATACACGGTTCGCGGTCCCCGGATTCAGTCGGTTTCACTTGATCAGTGTCAGTGGATGTCTGTTGATCTGAGAGTCGGCCATTAAAAACATGGTGTTGCACCGCTCTTAGGGATTAGAGTGAATACCAGCAAAAACGTAAGATTATTCGCATAATGCAATTTCAGGTAAATGAGCATCAAGCAAAGCTTTAAAACGATCCCTAGAAGCGCTGCTGACGACCTCAGAAGGAAGGCTGTTCCAACGATTAATAACCCTGTTAGAAATGAACTACTGCCTAAGAAAGGTCCGAGGACGAAACTTGGAAATCTCCCTAATATGCCGTCGTTGGCCGTCACTATTAGCTACAGTGAAGAACTGTTCTCCAAGACCTACTCTGAAGAAGTCTGAGTGATAAATCACTGTGGAGTCTTCGAAATTCAAGTGGGTAAAGGTCAAGAATTTCAAGTCAAGACTCGTAAGTAACATTCCTCAGGCCCTCAACCTTCTTGGTAGACGCGCGCTGGACATGCTCAACAGCTAATGTTTTTCTTCAGGCCGGTATACACGGCCTGATTGGCATACTCGAGGAGCGATCTTATATAAATCCCGTAAAGCCTTTGCAGGGAGAAGTGCGCCTACTCACCATAAGTGCAGTAAATCCCTCTTATGCCGCCATCTCATGGTGATACGTGAACGACAAGTTAGACGACAACCAGATGCCCAGATCTTCCTTCGGATCGATTCTCATAATATCTACTGTGTTAACTGCACTATGAATCACGAAGGCATTGCCAGAATCTCCACCGAGTGGCATGTGAGTACATTTATTGTTATTTAGTGGGAGACTCCAATCATACGACCCGCGCTTGATCGCGTCAAGATCAATCCGTAGTGCACTGGGATCAGTGGTATTCCAGATTTCTCGGTCGTCTGGGTTGCTGGAAATATTATTCGGAAGGTCGTCGATGTAAATGGGGAATAACAAGTGACCTAACACCGGCCATTGGCGTACTCCCGCAGAAATGAAAGAGGGAAACGAAAGGTCTGATCTGGTCTTAACTCCAAAAGTTTTACTTTCAAGAAAAGGGGTTATCCAGCGGAGAAGATCGCCTTCGGTACCACAGGCTTCCAGTTTGTGTTTTAGGGGGCCCTGTGGTACACAGTCAACAGCCTTAGCGGGATCGAAGAAGATAGCATGTGAGATGAGGCCAATGTCTTTGGTCTTCGTCAGACTATCCATGAAAATAAGCATGTTTGTTATGCATGACCGGTTAGGAAGGAAACCATGTTGTGTGAAAGAGAAAGAATTATTTGATGGGAAGTAATCGAGGATGACGCACTTTAGTAGGCGCTCCATTATTTTTCACGGGATGCTGGTGATGTTAGTTGGTCAATAACTAGCCGGAGAGTGCCGGTCACCCACTTAAATATGAATGTGACCGTCAGCCCTTTTCATGCGTTAGGGAGGATGCTACTCTGGAGTGTTTGCTTAAACAGCTTACACAATGGTTCAGCCAGACTAACAGCCACTTCTTTGAGTATTCTGGGATGGGTCATGTCAGGACCAACTGCACTGTATGAATGAACCTTGAGTGAAATGTCTCCAAAATCTGGCACTCAGTGATCTTGAGTGGTTGTCAGAATTTCTGCAACGGTAGTACAAGATGCCAGCTCGGGGATGTGACGTTGTAGACTGCCGAGTAGTACTCCCTGAATAACTCGGCCACAACTAGGGGGTCAGATAAAGTCTGCCGGTTGGTGGTCGTGAAGTAAGAGCTTGCGGCTGGTCTTTCATAGTCGTCGCAGATGTTTGAATAAAAGGTCTTTGTTCCCACGTTTTCTCAGCGTCATTGATAAAAATCCTTCGCACAACAGAACAAAACTTTTTTCTCTAGCAATATGGGGATAGTTAATCTTTTCTAGAATAGTCCATCCACCATCATTCAGACGATGTTGCGAACTCGCATATTTACGGTATACCGACGTGAGCATCCACTACTTGCGGATAATCTTCAGCCCACTGCGTTGTGGTGAGTTCTTTTCCTTGAATATTTATTAGTTTTGTTGACGTACACGTAATCGGTTGTTTTTATGTGTTCGTGTATACTTTCAAGTCATGATGGTTTGCATATTTTCTCAGTTCGATTTTATTAATAGTCGTTGGTAGCTTTTAACCATGCAACCACTACACTGTTCCTGAAATAGCACCCAAACACGCCGACAGCCTTTTCATCGATACTAACGCTCTCATTCGAACAAGTTTCTCGGGAAAATCGTCAGGGGAGTAAACGTGGGATATGTGTTCAATGAGGTCAACCAGTCATTGTGATATGAATCCACCAGGTGTGATAGTATAGCGCTGCAGACAGACTTTGTTATAGCACTACTGAGTCAAGCTGAATGGTGTTCCTGGAAACCGTTCCGATAAGCATCTGGTCGTGCAGCAAACATAACTGGCTCCACGAGTCCCACCCGATGATGAACCACTGAGAACTAGCTTGTTTGTACGAGGTTAGAACAAGTTGCTACCAGTTGTTAGCTAGGCTCCAACGTGGCCACTATGCAGTTCCGTGATATTATAATAAACTAACAGGTAGGGCACAAGTACGAAATCCCAAAATTAGGCCATTTTTAATTCAGTGACACTCACTAAAAAGACCCGAGTGAAACAGCCATTCCACTACCCAAAGCTGAACGACAAACGCTTTACAGCGTTGCTAACAGTGATGCAACAACTCATCGGTAACTCGCATTTAGACGGAGCCCCCCACCGGAAAGTCTTGCCTAATCGATTGTCGGAAGCAATGTATGCAATAGTTTGGGCTGCTTAATCCCAAACACTTGCTAATAAGGCGAAAATCGCTGATCAAATAGTGGGTCATTGTCAACCACTTCTTGGTTGCTTAGGCGTAGCACGTTCTATTCCACGTCTTGAAGTGAGCAGGATTAATGCCGACAGCACACCCACCTCCAAATTTGGCCCAAAAGACATTGAAGTTCTATCAGCAGAAATGGCAACTTTGTAACGTGGTTTAAAATGTTTTTCTCAAGCCGCTCTGCAAGCTATTGTGATGAGCAGGTGGTTTTGCGCTGGAGCATCGTCCGCTGACAATTTAAGACGCCTTTTCTGGAGAGCAGTGAAAACCTTCCCATCAGACATCGAACTATAAGAACTTAAAAAACAAACGGTATATTTTCAACACTGTTAGGAAATATGACAAACAGTTTGTTCTAGCCTAATCTGGGATCAAAGACACAAACATCTAGAAAAAAGTGGGAAAGCGCGAGGTGGCCCCAGCCTACTCGACGGCATTCAGAAACGCTTCAGGCGAGAAGTGCATTAAACCCTCGATTGCACTGAACAACGCTCGAAAAGGTCTAGGTTAACCGATTTTGAACAATGAAAGGATAGATCAGCCATTAGAAGAGGATCAAACGTTCGCTGCGTGCAATTAGTTGCACGGTTAAGAAAGCGGTGTTGAGTTTGTATCAGGCATTCTATGGCGGGCGTGCACAGAAACGTGAGAACAGAAGAGACCTGCAGTAAAGCACGGTTGCAGCCGAGATCCTTAGAGAAGCCACACGATCGCTGGTCACTGAAATTTCGACCTAATATATTACCCAGGCGACATGTGACGCAGGCAAAAACAGACTGTTGGTACCCTGAAGGTTCTGGCGGCCCAGCCAGACGGTGCACCAAACCCTGCATCCACGCACTATCAAGACGACGCAAACAATGCCTTCTCTTCTGACTCCCCCTGTCGCATCACTTTTATACGGCACATACATGCCGTAATGACGTACCTGGGTGCAGGTTATCGTGTGTCCGTCTACGAATGGCAAGTTATACGCTTGCACCCCGCAGCTCTGTGCTGCAAATGGCACTCCTTTAATGACTTACGGACAACATTCTATTGCTCTAAATCGGGGCCTCCGGCTGACGCTACGTTACTAGTCACAATCGCTGCGGTACCTTCTACTATTATCAGCGTAGGTTTTCTCATACACGTCTACCTTCTTGTCGATACGGGGCGTTGTCTGGTGATCCATTGGGCTGCCCATTACCGGCACGCATGCAACCGTTACGGACATAACTCCCATATATGCCAACCTCCTGCTTCTTGACAATATGTGGGTTTCTTCACTGAGTTCCCACTGCTCGTTCACACACTGAATGATACCCAAATAGTGACCTCTGATTTTACACACCAAATCCACACTAGACTGTCCGCCGTCCCAGTACGGCTCCTCCGGCTAGTCCCCGACAGATTCAGTCCCACCAGAGCAGAGTTCGAGCGCATGCTTGACCTCAGACTACTACGCTCTTCCGAGAGTCTAGGGGCTTTAGCGTTGCATATGGTCCATAAGAAGTCAGGTGATTGGCGTCCATGCGGTGATAACCACAGGATAAACAAAGCAACCGTCCCTAAAAGTATCCAGTTGTGCACAAGAAGGATTTACCTACTCGCGTGCATGAAAAAACATATTCACCAATACAGATTTAGTACGTGCTCATCAACAGGTCTTGGTAGCCAAAGAACGTATACCCAAAGCGGCAGTTATAACCTCTTTTGGCTCTTTCGAATTTCTTAGAATGCCACTTGGTCTAACAGCGCGGCTCAAACTTGCCAGCACTCTGTCCATGAGACGACTAGTGGTTTGGACTTTGTTTATCTTTACTTGGATGATAATTTAGTAGCCAGCTCTTCGCAGGATGAACACTTCACGCATCTTCGCATCTTATTGTAAAGTTTGACACAATATGGTGTCACGGTTAACCCCACCAAATGCGAACCAGGTGAGACCACAATAGAACTTCCTAGTCATGAAATCTCAGAAAAGAGAATCGCCGCACTCACGGATACGATCAGAGCGATCCGTGAATACCCCGAGCCAGATTCCCTCGGACGACTTCGTCGCATCAGTTGTCTGATCGTTCACCACTGACATTTGATACCTCATTATGCGCACATAATGCAGCCAATGACCAATCTCCTCCGTAAAGATGAACCCAAACTTCAGTTCACAAAGGGCCACGCGCACTGCGTTCGTTGAAATCAAGGATGTGGTGGCCAACTTAGCTCGGCTGTTGATGATGTTTGGCGGCAGTTCGCTGAAAAGCAGGGACAACTCTTAGCTTTCTTCTTCAAACTTACACGGTCCGTGGAATCCCGACATAGCACGTTTGGAAGGGAATTACTGGTCATCAATTCGGACATCTGTCACTCTTGTCATTCATTGGAATGCAATGCCTCTAGGGTTCATACTGATCATAGATCACTGATACATTCTCTAAACACTGCATCAGACAGGCATTCCTCAAGGGCAATGAAGCGCCTGGAGTATACCTTTCGGTTCGCGACTCATACGACATGTCGCAGATGTCGAAAACAATATCGCAGACGGTCTTTTACGATCCCATAATTTCAACACACCTGCTAACAGTTGCAATGAATCGGCAGCCATGGCTACCGCACAAGCCAATGATCTTGAGATCGAGCACGATCATCGAAAGGGCGCTCTGACAGTTCAACCCGTGCATCTGACATCTTCAGAGAGAACAATCCACCGCAACACTTACAAGAGAACACCTCGCAATTTAGTGCCTGCATCTTCTCGCTGCCCGGTATTAAAGACACCGTTCAACTTGTCCCTTCCTGGAATCTGCACTACAGACAAAACTTTTAAGTGAACGTTTGGTATGGCCCACGATAAACCAATACGTCCGCAGTAGGACCGGTCTGGTCTCCAATAGCAACGTCCCAAAGTTCGCCGTGGTAATCTTTCCTTCACGAAAGCACTTTTTTATCACGTTCACTTCGATCTGGTGGGTCCAATATCAACCTCAAATAGCCCTATTTATCTGCTGACTTGTGTTGACCGCTTCACCAGAGGGTCCGTGACCGCACCACCCATCAGAGGCGATAGGCGGCGCTTTCCTGAAACGCTGGATTGCACAATTCAGTCGCCCAGCAATGGTGCTCACAAATCGTGGATCACACTTTGGATACATCAGCAAGCAAGCACAATCGCACTAAAGCTTATCATCCACCAGTAAATGGGACTGAGCGCTCTCACTACCAGCTGAAAGCCGTTCTCAGTGCACATACCAAAGTGAGGTGATGAAGTGAGATGCTGAAGAAGCATTCTTTTTGTTTCTCTAAGAACTGCGAAATATGATGAAGGAGGATCTAAACGCGAACTTGCAAACATAAGTTATCGGCTGAACTCCTCTTACCAGCAATTTCGGCATCGTACGATGACGGTAATTATACAGCTGGTTTGGTGCACTACATGCGGAAGCTACAATCGACGCGAGCTAGACGGCAATCGTGAGCTATGCTTGTACACACTAGAAATGTCTCCAGGCACTCAAGTTTTCACAAGCCCGGATGACCTGCGTCGATTACTGCAACCCTTATACTAACATGGCTCTTATCGTGTCCTCACAAGACACATGAAAACCTTCAACGTTAGCTGCAGCGGCAAGCGTGGACAGTTTCCATCAGCAGGCTGGAAGCTGCATTTATGAGGAGATCATCAGCCGCACATCTGTCGACAGGGAACGCTCCTGGTCTGTGGCCCCTCCTGGTTACAACAAAGAGCGTTACGTCGATGTCCCCACAACCCCAAATTCCGCGTCCTCCACCCGTAAGCATATTCATCTTGGCAGGGTGCTTCGCAAGCCTGTACGTTTCGCTGTATCTGTGAAATCTTATTTTCGGAAATGACGTTTTCTGTGGACCATAGGCAAACATTGGAAGGCATCATTTCTGTCTATTCTCGGTTATGGTTCATTTAGACTTAAAGGTGTACATTTTTCTACCAACGAATTTTTTTGAACGTTAACTCTGCTTCATAATTTATTTCTTTTATTTTCGGGTATTTCGATACGTAAAAAAGACAACTCACCTGTCATGACTCTTATGCCTTTGCAGTTAACTGATGTATCGCCAGGTCAAGTCCATCCGCTCGCCGATACTTTTCTTTCTGGAATCTATCAGTTTGAGGCAGGAGAACAGATGAAACCGAAGATAGAGACACTCGAAGCTGCAGTGCCCACGAAATCGTCGGCAGTGAAATTATTTAATCGACCGGATGTGTTGACACCGTGAGTATTCCTTTTACGCTTGTGGGGTGGAGACCTCACTTCGGTTTCTCTCTTTCAGACGTTTCGAACATGTCGCGTGGAGAGGCAAGTCCCAGCTACCTGTTGTAGTGCATTTGACAAATCTACACCCCTTTTCTCCCAAGAGTTTATAGGGTTGGACAGCCTGCTGCGACGGACAAGAAGTGCACGAGAGAATAGATAAAGTGCACAAAAGTACCATGCGAGTGCGGCAATTATCTTCAACCGACTGTTCCCCTGAACCTCGACATTCCTTATACCCTACCATTATTCTTTTTGTGTGTTACGTAGTAACTGTGATAAGCCAAAAAGACCCCTACTTTCCATGAGTTAATGAAGGTCTGTTTAATATATACTGGCCTCCTGAATGACAGCTATGTGGCGAATATAATAAAAAGTGCTTTGTTAGTCACATGCACTTGTACAATCTTGATGATTTTAGTTTTTTACCTACATTCATTTTAGTCCGGCCATCCAGTTTGTGATGTCTTTCCCGCGGTTAGAATCACAACTCGCTCAGTACCTCGCCTGCTGCACGTGGTCCGCTGTACATTCTAATTTCCAGTAACGACGTCAGTGGACGGGAATTGGCGCGTTTTCTTTGTTTTTCATTGCCGATCGGTTTTCGATAGTGAGATTTTGCGAGGTATTATTTCATTGGACCAGTTCTAACACCATGGGCTATTAGAGATATGATATGAGGAGGTGTCCTCATTATCGAAAAAACTGTCAGTTTATGCAACTGATGGCTTGTTACACGAAATGTAGGCTTATAACGCAGTTTGTTTTACTGTGTGAATACCCTAAAGGCTCAATAATCTTTTAAACAGTGGGATATTGATTGTTCCCGAAGTTTGCAGTTAGGTGCTTACTGAAAATATTTCGGAAACGTTGGTACGGTGGTGTAATCCAATTGAACCGTAGGCATTTTGTTCCCGTAATGCACTGAGGCCTCTCATTATTCCGCCATATTTAATTCAGAACCATGTGCAATATTCTTAAGATATATATATATATATTATATCATAATATTCTGCACCGCGGTTACGCTCGCCTTCCTCGAATGTGATAAGGACTGACTTACCTGTAGACGGGCAAGGTAGGGGCACCAGTGGACGAAGGAACTTTGCTCATATATGATCAGCTCCACATTTGTACAGCGAAACACGTCTTTGGGGGGTGCGTCGTATGCATTGCACAGGTTACACTGCCTACAGCGGCCAATGAAGATGGACGCAGTTCATACTTTTCGTTCCCGATCACCGGTTTTGTTTAAATGGATCCGACGTCATATATGATAAGCAGACGAGAGCAGGTTGGTATGCACAAATTATTGTCTTCATCGGTATCCAGCTCCATCCACACGCCATGCTGTTATGGAGATTCCCGCTACGGTGAAGGAAGTTTTCCGACCTCACTATAGCGAGAAGTGTTTGCAATCATAACAAAAATGATACGTCCTATACGATATATCTTTACATATATGTATATGGTTATATCCAAAGGTGGGGATTCGAAAGAATATGTATCTGTTCAGTATATATGTATAATGAACGTTTGGTACACTAAATGTTTAGTGTACACTGGTATGCAAATTTATTACTTACTAAATGTGCGTCTTAGCACATAAGGAAGGTTCGTCAGTATTGTCATATCAGTCTGTCGGGGGATAAGTAACTTTGTGTTCTAGTATTACAGAGATTATAAGGTGGTTGAGCTGGATAACACCGAGTGAAATTCGTGTCATCGCATTTGCTAAAATATATACCTACATAAGGTAGAAGCATGTTCTTGATCTTCAGATGGGATTTCAAGGGACACACAGAGAGCCGCGTCTCGGTACTTGCCACGAGGAACGACACCGCAAAATAACATGGTTCTTTTGACTCAATCACCCTAATGGTAAGCCTTGTACACTAACATATAAGCATTTTGAAGAGTTAATATCGAAAATACGGAGTGACGCCACGTCACACAAAATTCTCTGTTCACTTGTCAGCGGACCGATTCACCGCGCACCATAGCGAGGTTGGCCATTACTCACTTTTGGATGCCTGAATACCCATTAATGGAAGTGTAGAACGGCCGACGCGATCCAAGAAATCCAATTTGAATTTCTTGCTTCTTCCTCTCGAATGTTTCCGGCAAGAGGATATTGTTTCAGAGACCAAACGACGTTGATGACAAAAGCTTTCCATGACGTGGTATATCGTGCACTAAACCGTGGCTGTAATTTTCAGGTGTTTCAGGCGTGCATCTCTCCTGAATGTTAGAAGTAAGAATGTGCGGAAAATTCGTTGGACGGAAATGTAAAACAACACCGATCCAGATACACGGAGCCTCAACTGATTAACTTTGTGCTCCGGGATACCATCGGGTAGGTTAGAGATACCGCGGATAATGAATGTCTGTGGCCGATCGATGTAGTCGTATTCTCTTCCCAAATGTCTTCGCCTTTGGTAGTGTGCCCAGGAGAAGTCTGGTTGTACAGAGATGCCAGAATGTAATCAAAGCACCACACGAGCGAACGGGTTTGAAGCCAAACTTTCTCACTAGCCGGATGAGTCAAACTACATTTTTTTATAGCAGAGGACGTTATAAAGTTTCTACTGCTCATCTCCGAATTTTGAATGAGTTGTCCAGGCATTCTAAAAGGCTCCGAACAATGGCCGAGTCTTCGTGGGTTGAAACTTCTGATCTCCTAAGAGGGAACTCCGAAATCTGATGGTCAAACAGACGGGATACCGGAGAGTGCTTCGTTACCAACTTGAACGTACCTGAAATTCAAATATCTAACGAACTGTTCATTCGGTATGAGATAGTGAGTGTTGCGTGTTTGTCGGCTCAAGAACAAAACGCGATTTCACTGAAGAAGTATTAATATATAAAACGATCAGATGAATCCTGACGAGTAGTGCTACGTTCAATATTTTTTTTGAAGACATGCAACAGCACTTGGATGTGAGATAATGAAAGGTGAAGCTGGTAAACAGCTGCTATAGTTTAGCGCAACCATCGAGCAACCAACAGCTACTTCTCAAATTGGAATGTTGCCGAATTTTGATATGTTTGCTCAATACAGCCACTAAATAAATTTAGTTCGATTTTCAGTGACAAGCTGTTTGGTGTTTACCAGAAGGACTTGAGGTAGAGAGGGGGGACATGCAAAAGAAACTAGCGATTACACTGTGTTCATGTGAGGTATCCAGCTGAGGCCATTTTTGTTGCCTACCCAGCCTTTTATTTCTCTACAACTCTCGTGTGATAATCCACAACCAAATAACCCTGCCTGTCATTAATTATAACATGATGGCGTGTTAGAATGATCGATGTATTATAAACGCTGGTGTGTATACGGATAAATGTATATTTGAACTAAAGAGCGGTTCTAGCTGCCCATGTGGCTGACAATTCATTATGTGCTTACTGCTTGCTTACTGACAGCTGGGAACACCACTCATAAGGAGCACTCGAAAATTGGTCCCAACAGGCGCTGGAATGACGTGTTGCGGTAGGGTTCGAAAACAAGCGCTATATTTCCATTAATGCTTGTGTTGCATAACAGGCAGTTTCGTTGTGAGTAGTATACTACTCACAAGTAGTGTATTACCCACAGGCGACATTCAGGAATAAAAGGACAAGCCCCGAACACGACGGACAAGAAGAGACTATCGAAACAGTGTGTACATGATGTGTGAGAGCTTTCACCAGGAGAATGACAACGTACTGTCATCCAATGTATGTGAGTGCATGTCCGTCGTGCAAATGAGTGTACACGTTTGTGGTTTAGTTTTTGACGACCTATACGGAAGTTTGCGCAACAAAACAACTTGTTGGCCAAGCGTCTTTTGCGGATACAACACCTGGAGATGTGTTGAGTCGTTATCTCCAGCCTAATCTCGTACCAACGACAGCAACCACGAGTATAAGGGAAAGGAATGCGAAGTGGGCTTAAACCCACCCGGCGGCACTCAAGAGCGCACTAAGCCGAAAGTTGCAGCATTTTTGTGTAAGTTAAGCGTCACGAAAAAAAGTGCCGGTGGAATGATCTTGAAGAGTGGAATAGTATACAAGCCGGTAAGAAAACAGCGAACATCTGCGGCATGCAGTGGGTTGGAGGACAGGAGATGGTTGCACTGAGTTTGTGTCACGCCTCCTACGGCAGTCGTAAGAGGAAACATATGTAGAGAACGGACATGTGGAAAAAGCTGATTGCAGCCAGTGTCCTCTGAAAAGTTACAGGATCGTTGATCATTACTCTGCTAATAATCGAATTCCTAATGTTACCGATGTTATCAATGTTATCGATTGTGACGCCATGTGATAGCAGGTTGCACAATTCACCTTCCACATCAGGCACATATCCCTCCACATTTCAGGTTTTGATCGTTGTGAGCCCCACTAATCTACAAACTACAGACTGCATCTTTTGTGTAGGAAGCTTGAAAAGTTCGACACTGCCAATGTGCATCTGGATGGCCACACATTATTAATCACCAATGAGACTTTATTTGAGAAGAGTCAAGTGGCAGCTTGCAAATCAAAATTAGCATAATTTTTGCAGGATACCACTTCCAAAAGAGATTCGCGGGGTTTACTCAACGACAGATGAACGTAGTTAACACTAGACTTCACCAAAGAAACGATAAGTTGCGACAGCAATTTTGCTGCTTCTCTTAGAATCATACAATCTTATGCCCATTCCTTCAAACTTTCTATCCTGATGGACACTGTTCTACATTGCCTTAATTCAATTGTGGCTAGAGAATTGTTAACACCTGCGACATTACAGACGCTCGCCTAACAATGGAATGACACATGGAAATAAACGCTCTCCCTTCCTCGTCGGTGTGCTGAGAATACAAGCTTGGTTCCACCGTTGATAGGCTTCGCCGTTTGAAACAACTGGTAGTATTCTTCGCCGGTAGTCTTCCTACTTTTTTATGTTTGTAGGTTTCTGCACAATTGAAACCTTCTGTATTGAATGATGAAAAAGAAGACGAAAGCGCAGGGTTAATGGATTATCATACACGTGTTCATAAAAATAGAGACACTATCATTTCCAATGGATACCAAATTTACCCGCTAATCGCATTAATTTTCTCAGTAAGGCACCAGTTAGGAGTATTGGAATCCTTTACGCTGATGCCTTACAAAAATTTATTCGTAAGCCTGTATATTTTCTGATATTTTTATCTGAGGGAAATTTTGTGCAAAATCAGTTTTTTTATTGCATCAGAAGTCACGGTCCAGAAAGAGCCAGGGCATTTCAGGCAAATTAACGGGATGATAACGCATCAATGCTTGTCCAGAGCGAATTTAGGAATCAATCACAAGCAATCTGCCTCGCCAGATTAACCGTTTCATGGACGAAAGTATTTGCTAGTGACAGTTTACTCCTGGTAGGACCGTCCTGTCAACAGCAAAACTTGGCATTTAGGTTGCAAACGTTTCATCACCAGGCGAGGTGATGAAACGTTTGCAACCTAACTGCCAAGCTCGGCGAACATGTCAATACCAAAACCATCATCCCGAGCTACAAACAACACAACCACTGTTCCCAACCATCAGAAGAAAAACTTATCGGTCGGTTCCCTTCTTTCTGCTTCAACAGATCTTGACTATCTAGATTGGAAAACCTTGAATCGTCATTCCCATACCATTTAATATTTGTCGTGCGTTAGTGACAGCATGTGGCCAAACTCAGCTCACATACGTCGCGATCATTATTCCACCGGATTCTAAGCCAAAGTTTTCACTAATTGTGTTCGTAGGTTATATTTACATCACGTTATCTTCAATAGTTTGATGGGCGTTCAGTAAGTTTCATGTGGAGTCATTTACATTGCTTGAGACGGTTAAAAACGAATTGTCACCACCTTAGTGGCTCAGGTTTTGAAGAATTTCAGGAGGCTTCGGTCACACAGTAGTGAAACAATTGAGGCACGTAAGATCTACCATACGACTACAGGCATAAAATTTGTCCGTATGGAGCGAAATATTGTGGTAATTCGCCAATATTTCTTAAACTGTGGGGGCATTTTTATATTCTGATGTAGATCAATGCTGCAATAATGCATCTTTTTATGAACTACGAAGTTTTTCAGTAGTATTGCTTACGATTCTAACTAGTTCAGAGCCTTTTAGAAATCACTGGAAAGACGGTAACGAGTGAATTGATGATTCATGTATACCTGTCTCGAAAAGGATATGTGACTGCTGAATAAACACAATGAACACTCAATCAGCTTCCTGTGGACTATCTGACCTAAGCCTATGTCCACCAAATATAGGCAAGTTTGCTGGAAAACTCCGTTTTAAGACAAATATATCATCGGGATCGAAAAATAACGGGACGTCTTGCCTACTTTCGGCATTGTAAACGAAGTAACAAATTACGGCCGTCTGTAAACCCTTTTTATGCCGTTATACCTATAACTGTCTTCATGTTACCCATGTACTCTGCTGAGGCCGTATATCCCAACCGTTTTACTGTAGCGAACATCTTGCTAACCGTGTGCATATGTTTCCGGGTTACTGTTTTCAGAACACCATTATTATGGTTGGTGCTTCATGTAATATACGTAATGCATCCGGTTTGACAATCCCACGATGCAGCATGGGATAAGTGCATCACTGGAGATTCAAGAAGAAAAAAGGGTAGCCCAATGGTGCTGACTCATTCTCCATTTTTCGTAGCGTATTATTCTTCNTTTTTTTATTGCATCAGAAGTCACGGTCCAGAAAGAGCCAGGGCATTTCAGGCAAATTAACGGGATGATAACGCATCAATGCTTGTCCAGAGCGAATTTAGGAATCAATCACAAGCAATCTGCCTCGCCAGATTAACCGTTTCATGGACGAAAGTATTTGCTAGTGACAGTTTACTCCTGGTAGGACCGTCCTGTCAACAGCAAAACTTGGCATTTAGGTTGCAAACGTTTCATCACCAGGCGAGGTGATGAAACGTTTGCAACCTAACTGCCAAGCTCGGCGAACATGTCAATACCAAAACCATCATCCCGAGCTACAAACAACACAACCACTGTTCCCAACCATCAGAAGAAAAACTTATCGGTCGGTTCCCTTCTTTCTGCTTCAACAGATCTTGACTATCTAGATTGGAAAACCTTGAATCGTCATTCCCATACCATTTAATATTTGTCGTGCGTTAGTGACAGCATGTGGCCAAACTCAGCTCACATACGTCGCGATCATTATTCCACCGGATTCTAAGCCAAAGTTTTCACTAATTGTGTTCGTAGGTTATATTTACATCACGTTATCTTCAATAGTTTGATGGGCGTTCAGTAAGTTTCATGTGGAGTCATTTACATTGCTTGAGACGGTTAAAAACGAATTGTCACCACCTTAGTGGCTCAGGTTTTGAAGAATTTCAGGAGGCTTCGGTCACACAGTAGTGAAACAATTGAGGCACGTAAGATCTACCATACGACTACAGGCATAAAATTTGTCCGTATGGAGCGAAATATTGTGGTAATTCGCCAATATTTCTTAAACTGTGGGGGCATTTTTATATTCTGATGTAGATCAATGCTGCAATAATGCATCTTTTTATGAACTACGAAGTTTTTCAGTAGTATTGCTTACGATTCTAACTAGTTCAGAGCCTTTTAGAAATCACTGGAAAGACGGTAACGAGTGAATTGATGATTCATGTATACCTGTCTCGAAAAGGATATGTGACTGCTGAATAAACACAATGAACACTCAATCAGCTTCCTGTGGACTATCTGACCTAAGCCTATGTCCACCAAATATAGGCAAGTTTGCTGGAAAACTCCGTTTTAAGACAAATATATCATCGGGATCGAAAAATAACGGGGCGTCTTGCCTACTTTCGGCATTGTAAACGAAGTAACAAATTACGGCCGTCTGTAAACCCTTTTTATGCCGTTATACCTATAACTGTCTTCATGTTACCCATGTACTCTGCTGAGGCCGTATATCCCAACCGTTTTACTGTAGCGAACATCTTGCTAACCGTGTGCATATGTTTCCGGGTTACTGTTTTCAGAACACCATTATTATGGTTGGTGCTTCATGTAATATACGTAATGCATCCGGTTTGACAATCCCACGATGCAGCATGGGATAAGTGCATCACTGGAGATTCAAGAAGAAAAAAGGGTAGCCCAATGGTGCTGACTCATTCTCCATTTTTCGTAGCGTATTATTCTTCCTTATAAACGATTGAAATGCAGTCGGCATAGACAGCGCCATATGCATGTTTCTTTATAGGTACTATGTCGTCCTAACCGAATAATGTTGGTGAGAGACGTAGTAAGCGGGAACTTACCTAAATGCTATGTATCCACCCATGGAACGTCAAAAGAGCAGCGATTTCTAAGTCACAATATGCAGATAGAGCAGTTACATTTCTGCCTCTTCTCACACCCGCTTTTGTTCACACCGCTGGTCTCACCCTATGTGTATACTAACTGGTCAGTGTGATGAACACTGTCAGAACTTATACCGCTGACATACGACAGACCTCCCCAAGTTACTGCACTTGCTGAAAAGTGGTTGTCACAAGGAGTCAGCGATGCTGAGATCACTATCCTTGACCATTCTTTTTTCCATGCCGACTCTTTAAGAGGGTACAGCGGGTGTACGTTATTCATAGTCAACTTCCTGATATGTACAGCGTCAAGATATTGCATGCTAAACTCAGTGGCTTAGGTTCACTATCACTGATGGTTACATATTGTTTACCCTCGAATTGTCTTGTCGTGTTTTTATTGTCTTCCACCTCATTTTACTAGCCATGCATAATTACTTCACCGTACCACATTATACATATTTGTTTGGATTGATGAACAGATGCTACGTACTGTTAAAAGAATCCTACCACGCGCAGATGTGGTTTCTTTCTACAGCGCCGGTGAATGTCCGTCACCCGAGACATCTTATTGCTGGGTTATATTTCAGTTCTATTGCTTCGCACAATCAGTTAGGCCGAAAACCTCTCCACCAATATTACTGAATATTTTAGTGACATAATCCATTTTAGATTAATCCCGTTTACTTTGTTGGTTATTTTATTTCGTCACTTGTTGGGGTTCATTTTTTTTACATATTGGTGAATTCTACATAACTGTTTAGTTTTGAACTGTCTCAGCTGTTTATTAAAGTTTACAGTAATTTTGTCAGTACCCTCATTGGTATCCGGATTTCCATTTTCCATCTTACCCACCCCCACCCCCCTAATTGCAGTTCGTAAGATTCACTCCTGTATTCAAAGCTCATAGTGTCGAATCGCAGCCTGTGGTGTATTCATACGTACTTCAGTCCATATCAGCGGAGATTGTGGAGAAGGTTTACAGCCCAATTCACAACATCCTTTTCAGCAATTCATGTGATGCTTGAAAAGATGCATTACTATATAAAAGCCGAATTATCAGGGCAATAATCTAGGGGACCAGAATTCGTCGCACCTGTTTCGGCATACGAGATCGTTGTGTGTACCCTCCAAGATGAGGGATTCTACTTTTCGTGAGTTGTGGTTTACACAGCTGCCACCGTCTAACTACGAAATATTGATATCTTTTAACCTCATTTCGCGCATTGTGGAACTTTCTGACGCTGACGATAGGATGCTGGAGGTCAATCTATGCTAGCTAGAGCTCTTTGGCTTACACATTCCGTTCCGACAGACAAACGATACGTTCGCCAAGCACTTAGTTGTACTTACAGTGCAGAAGAAACAAGTGCTGAATCGCATTTTCCGTAGAAGTCGGTCATCTTTTAGCACGCGTTTACTCAGTTATCATTGTTTTTACACATGGAACACGTGTACACCATTTCGTTGACACCACCAATACTTTGAGCACTGCGCAAGAAAGTGTAGTCAGTCATACTTTTCCGTCGAACGCATCCGTCAAATAGTAACGGTGACAATTGTCAGAGGCTTAGTTCCAAAACCCCACTCGCTTGTCATAGTAATTCGGTCTACTAAAGGTTTTTCAGTTATATCGGTGTCAAGGTGAATGTGTTCTAAGGATCACTTTAGCTTACATTGCAAACAACTGATGGAAGTGGAATCGCAACGTACAGTACATGCTCACATACACTTGACATAGGCTTGCAGCAACAATTTCATTGGATGTTCATCATTGCTGATGTGGTTGCTGACTTTTTGTCAGTTTTGAGCCAATGTTTAACGAAAAGACTTTCCGAATCACACTACGTTATAATCGATACACGACACGTGGACTAGACTTAGTTCTATCGGTTTGCTTTCAGACTCACCCGAGACTGTATTAAACTTTTCCACCTTACTGCAACTTACAACCTCTTCATACGACCCCATCACAGGTAACCGCAAAGTAGGTCATCAAATTCCAGCTACAAACCGCACTACCACAATCAGACCGCGTTGAGTACTTCTCCTGAGGCCGACAGCTTCTAAATCTGATTTCGATCACATGTTACAGTCATGTAGTATTTAGTGATCAAGCAGCGGTCGATCAGTCTCATTGCGCACTGTTTCTGGACACTGAGCCGTTTAAAATTTGTGAATCAGTGTTTTCTCGCCAAATAATTTCACACTTCCTGATCGTTACCTTATTCCCTACAAAAAAAGACTTTTTCAAATTACGTATTACTTTACGGCAGCGAGACCTGGCCGCTCAGACAGGGTAGATGACGTGAACCGCCTTCAAGTATTTGACCACCGATGTCTGCGTTCAGTCGCTCGTGTCGGGTGGCACCAGCGTGTAAGTAACGGGGAGGTTAGAAAGCGGGTGTTTGGTAGTGATTGTCAAACGAGTTCTTTTGTCCGCTGTCTACGTTTGCACAGGCTTAGATGGTTAGGTCATGTACTAAAGATGCCAGCTAATCGTCTTCCACACCGAGCACTGTTCGCTGACACTGCGACCGACTGGTGTAAGTTACGAGGTGGTCAGATAATGACCTGGCGTAGGGAAATGAAGTCGTTCACCAAGGGGTTGGTCACTGTGGGTCGTGTTCGTTTCCCGGGCTGGGGCCCTCGCGACTAACAGAGTCGGTGGTTGGAGACTCTATGTGAGATGGCGGCTAATCGAGCTCAGTGGCGTGAATGTTGTCGTTGTTTGTCCGAGTTGTGTGTGAAGTGAGTGCATTTAATGACGCGGGGCAGTGAAAGCCGTAAGGAAGCTGTCTCGCTGATGACGCCTTACTCTCACTTGCAGCTCGGTTGTTTGTTTTCAGAGTGTAGGCACCTTGATGCTGAATGTTTGAATATGGACGTAGTCATTTTCAGTAGTTAGGTACCTTCCTGTGCCCTTCTTTTTCGTTCTCTCTTCCTATATAGGGTTTTCTTTGCTTTCATGGTTGTGTGGCAGTTAAGCATTAGTGTGAACCACTGATGTATTGCTGTCTATGATGATGAGAACCGATAACACCAAAATTTACGCTTCAGTATGTAAAAATGCAGCTGTTTTATATGATGTCAGATCATAAAATCGAGGCTTTAGCTAAACTCGTGACTCGTAGAATAAATAACGCCACTGGAAAAACCTTCCACGCGCACAACTGTGATTCGTGTCCAGATCCAACCAGGTAGTTTACGTACAACTGAAATATGTGTTGCCTACATACATGACCTTCTTTTGGGTTTCACTATTTCATCTACTCCTGTGGAGCAAGTTGCGTCGGTAGCACAACTGGGCACGTTCTCAGAGATCAGTGAACACCACCCTATATGGTTGGGTGAGAGAGAGTTTGAGTCAACTATGAGTACAATTCTGGTGGACTACGCTGACTCAGGACACCAAGTCCAGTCGGAATTGGTTCTTAATTCCATTTACCACCTGCCCAGCCGCCATTCCAAAGCAGTCAAATTCCGTATTTTGACTACCGCTGAAGCGACTGAAATTTGGTTACTCAACCCACAGTTTTGAGTCCAGAAAAAATGTGTCCGCGCTGTACGGTTGCCATGGCCCCCCGTTACCCCAGACTGTTCTTTGAACTGTCTTCACTTCTGTCTTACATGTTTAAAAAATCAGACTCCAATGCACGATATCTCATAGTGCACAACTGCCAAAGATGTATACTGGGCTGTAGGCAGTTATGTACACTCAAACAACGCATATGCAACACTTTGCAGGATATCCTTATAAGCCGCTCATCCCACTCCGGTTGTATCTTTTCCCATGAACTGTATCCTACCATTCTGCATCTTTAATATATATTAGTGAGATTTCCCACAAGGTATTTAGCTCCCAGAAACCCCTGGATTTGAGAACACAAGTGTACATAGTGTTGTATAACAGGCAGGAGTAGTATACTACTCACAAGTAGTATATTATCCACAGGCGATATTCAGGAATAAGAGGACAAGCCCCGAACACGACGGACAAGAAGAGTTTATCGGAACAGTGTGTACTTGTTGTGGGAGAACGTTCACCGAGGCGAATGACAACGTACTGTCACCCAATGTATGTGAGTGCATGTCTGTCGTGCAAATGAGTGTACGCGTTTGTGGTTTAGTTTTTGACATGACCTTTAGGGAAGTTTGCGCAGTAAACGGATTCACTAGCCAAGGGTTTCTTTGCGGACACAACAATAGAAACGGTCTTAACACAAATATTCACCGAAATTAAACACCTCGGTTTTTGTGTAGCAAACTGCAAATATCCGATCCACACCTTAATATCATGTGAACAGAAATACATATTTACTGGTTCCAGTTCTCAGAAATCTACTTTTGCTCAATTTCGCTCCGATTATACACTGTGTTACAAATGGACAGAAGATAACGAATAAGTGGTTCCAAAAAATGAACAGTTTGGCGATTCCAGTATGATTCAATTAGTGAGATTCTTCTACATGTTGACAATTACAACAACGTACTGAAACATCTCCAAATTACTAACGTTCATCTTAGTTCCTATGTGACGGAGTTCAGTATTTTGCTTTCATACTAAGGGACACGTTGTTGTATGCTATAATGGCACGTTTGAGTGGGAAGTCTTCGAAACTCACACATATTACTTTTGATTTACATTATACTAAACTTAGTAATGATATTTTTCGCATTCCTCAATTCGTGCTGAATGACAGATTTGAGTGCATATCTACACAAACTTATTACGTGCAAATAGAATTGGGGAACCTGTTCAGTGTTGTTACAGCCATTCTGCAGTGGAATTATTCCCTTTTTCTGCCCAACTTTCCTCACAAATATTGTCTAGCTTTGAATCACTTTGCCAACTTGTTCTGTAAGCTTTCGTCTACATCGTCATGCGGTACTTCTCTCTTTTATTTCAACAGTGGCTCGCAAGCAGAAACGTTTGCCAGCCGAGCACACTCAGTTCATCACCAGACGTGTTCAACAAGGGGATCCAAGTTGACGTTTTCCGGAAGCTTCACTGAGCGTTGTCTCTTCTTATAAATACCTAATATGTCTTCTGCCTCGCAAATAAAAGGTGATGTCGGTGTTCATAGAGTTTGCGATGGCTCACCCGAATACCAGTCTTATTTAACAATGTCACTTTTACAGAAAGTGTCAGGTTTCTTTTGATCATTAGGCCAAAGCATGCTGACAGGCGCCTGAGTAAGCACGACAGGTTTAACGCATTGCCCGTCTGTTGACCAAACGTAAAAATTGCCTAATCACACGCACAACATGTGTGAGCCAGGCCAACGTTTACACATGTAGCAATTAAACTAATAAGGATTTAAACCATTAGTGTAATAAATGTGGGTTAGGTCGCAAACCCCAGAAGAGACAGGTTAGATCGGCCACGGAATAAAAATGTGTTTGACAGAATTTGAAATTTCCTTTTTGAAATGACGAGTTCGAAATATTTCGGTCCTGAGAATAACACGACTGACACCGACAAATCAGTCAAACCAAATTAGTAGTGTACAAATCTTCCTCGTTACGCCCCAAAATGTATGTGAAGCGTGTCTATGTAGTCCATGAAGACCTACGAACATTCTGGGATCAGAATTTCGAAGGACCGTTACTAGAATTAGTAGTTAAGGTCATTAAGCAACCAATGAGCAAAACGGAATAGTGGTCGTGCAGGAAAAAATGGCGACGGTTACTTCTGGATTACCTTTAGAATTTCCGTCCGGTCTGTCTGAACAATGTCGTTCTCTCGATGATGAAATTGTTTTTAGATGAAAAACATGGATTCTCTAACAAGTTCACCACTCACTGTCAATTAACTGATGGGATGGAACGTCAATAACTTTGATTTCTTGTCTTAGTCGGTATTCAACAATCACTGATGAACACATCCGAATTGATGAGGACTGGACGTGCTTAGCTTAATACGCCGATGTGTTATCAGCTGCCTGACCTATTATTTTTATTGGTAGTATTGCGAATTTTATGGATGTGATTATTCAACCACGCTCCAATCCCTAAGCTTTCCTCTTATGTCCCTTTAAGCAACTGAGATTAAACAACGCGAAAAATATATCTTATCGAGTAACTTGCTGAAGCTGAACACTTGTAACACGTGACAAAATAAATCCGAAGATACAAAAAGAGACGAGTTGACTGGAAATACATGGTAAAGGAATGCGCAGGATGTATGTATTCGCGTTGTGTATTCGCGGTTGTCCAGTGAACTGTGCAAGCTAACTTCCGAAGAACTTGAATTAAGAATCAGCATATTAATTTGTTGATCCTGCTGGTCTGCTACTAGAAGTATCAGGGTTTGCCCATTGTTATTGGCACTGATTCTGAGTTCCGAATCTAACAATGCATTTCAACGGATGTGAACTGTGTGATGAACAAGTATTCCAAATGTCCATGGAATGATTTTCAATCCGTGACATCGTTAACAAGGATTATCCCTAATAATCTTTCGAGATGTTGCGTGTGTCCATGGGCATTATCGTAATATTGCGCTTGTTGCGCACCAATTCAGCTTGCTTTGTCTGCATGTCCTCTGTGTATATTTGCTCTGGATCATTCATGAACAAATCACGCATGAACCGATCCGGTGCACCCGGACAACCACAAGATCGTAACATCGTAGATCAGGATGCCTTACTGGTCACCTAAAATTACTGGAGAGTATATGCATACCGATAATAATAGGACATTTCATTTGTTTTCAGATCACTTAATGCTTGATATACCGGTTTCTCTGAAGCCAATGGAGTTTGCAATAAATATTTTTGGTTTGTTTTTATTTCATCAAAATAGTTATCAGTCAGATGATTTCTGAGTTCGCGTAGTTCTTTTCTCTCCTTCTGATCATCGTAATCCTAACTGATTGTTAATCGAGAACATTTATTTTTAGATCGAGATTTCCAAATCGGACGAGAAAATGAGCAAAATCCTAGTGGTTTTGTTTTCTATTTTTGTCGTGATAGATGAATTGCATGCAAAACACAACATTCCATCCTTCCAATATGCTGTGGAGTTGTTGGCACAGAGTGAAACTAATAACCTACTTTCCGCAAATGTTAGCTCGTTCCTTGCGCAGAAATTTGGGGAGTTCTTCCCCTCTTTTTTCACCAATCGGTCCTCATCAGTCTACGATTCCACTTGTTGGCGAGATATTCACGCTATTATGTCAGCCACAATTAATCGACAGCGGGAGTCTTTCCAATGTAATTTCATATAACCCAAGTGTTTTGATATATTGCCAGGGTTGGACTCAATCGGAAGACCGTTGCCCGGAATTACCGGAGGCGCCCACATTTGGCCTGGAAGCTTTGAGTTATGCATGAATATTCGAGAAACTAGTTCCATCCAATCCAAATATTGTTCCATGTTCATTTATGTTCCACAAAATCAGGTAACTGAACTTGCCATTCATATTTCTTAAAATTTTCAAATAGAAACTAGGGGGATTTGACATTGGTTTATGCGTGCCCCAATCCTGTTCCACGGAACAAATAAGTTGTCTGTTGAACACAAGTTAGCTGTTTTTCAGTCTCACCAATTCATTACATCTGTTATGTTTTCCTGTTTATTTTATTCACAGTTTTATCTGGATTCTCGCTCACTGTAGACAATAAGGCCAGTCATTGTCACAGTGACCCTGGCGAACTTCCGAAAGACGTGTGGTACTGGATTGCAATGTAAGCACACGTTCACTTCATGATACATCCCTTCACTGCTCACATTGGTTTAAGGATACATGGCCTCAAATTTCAGATCATCATCATCCTCTCCCTCCCACTTCTCGTCAACATCATCACGTCAGTGGTTAGCGTTATTGCTCAACCATAAAGAAAAAGTCACGTCCTAGCCAAGAAGGAGTAAGGAATGGGAATAGACCTAACTACTAAAATAAACAAATACACCTCAACATTCAAAACCTTGCACATGAGCATCAAAGCTATAACTGAAGGTAAGGTGTTGAGTTTAGGACATTTTCTGCGACTTCTACTCTTCAGCATCACTAATTGCATTTTCCTTGCGGACAAACTGGTTAAACAACAAACGTCCGCTTATCCACCGTCTTACTTAAAGTCTCTGCTTACTTACTCTGCTGGTTGTGACTGCCCTAAATTCGAAGACAAAATCGGTCTAAGGTGGCCAACCCCTCGATGACTAACTTCATTTCTCTACACCAGGTTAGCATTACTTCACCTGGAAAGCTATCCCAGTCGACCGCTGCATCGTCAAAAAGTGTTCACTGTGCAGACGACTAGCAGTCATCATCAGTATGTAGCCGAACCGTCTAAGTCTGTCCAAACTTAAAGTCCGAACAAAGGAACCCATTTAGCATTCGCTAATTAATACTCACTTCTTAAACTGGTGACTAATTATCCGTTTGTGCCACACAATGCGACATGTGGAACGTAATAAATTCACTCTACAACACTTTATTCAAGGTTGGTGCGACGTAAACTCGCACTCTTTTGCGCTTCTCATCTTTCCTAAAAATATCCAAACAAGGTGTGAGAATATTCAACGCAAGATGTGTGTTCGACAAAGACGCTTGTGTACAAAGCCGCAAACGCTTTCGTGCACCATATCGAATGAACCTAGTCGGAAGTTACTAAAAACTAATAGGTTTGTTGCTACCAGAACGCGATTCTCTGGCATTCCATTATTCACAAGTTATTCACAGTTGTTGTGTCCGAAAAAGACGCTTGGCCAGCGATTTGCGACAAGAAGAGGAATTGAGCAGCAAACTCCAGAAAGGTGCTCGATTGCTGTAACCGTTTTACACTAACGCACCCCGCATGTCAGCGCTGAGAACTAGATATCATCCCCTGTGGTCGCAGGTGACCACTTAACTAGCCGGTGCTTTTGCCGCAATGACTAGCGTCTTTGCACGCGTTTCGTCGTCAATTTCAAATAGTGTATATCCTCGAACCAGGTTTCTCCTTAGGAAGCCGAGATGTTCCTGCCCGTCTCTTCACGCGCACACAAACATACACTTCCATGCTCTTCAGCCCTATTTTTTCTGGCCTGACCCTATCTTGACTCCAACGGTCGGTAATGAGTGGTTTTGTCACTTCGCTCGCTATCCTGTCACTGTCCTATGAACGTCAAGGAGCCATACCTAGTTGACATGAGTAGGTACTTGAAATTAAAAAACATGCATACTGTTGGTGTTCGCTTGTTTGTCTGGTTTATCATTAAAGTTTCACTCTCATGCCTCAAATGGATGAGTTTTCGAGAGCCTTATAGAAACGCGGCAGTTCAACTGTTAGTCGGTTGGTCGCTTGGTGCGTTGTCACCAACTCGGTTCATCACATTCAGTGTGATTAGTGTTTATTCATTCAGTGTGGTCCAACCTAAATCAACCACTTTAATACAGTAGCCTCAACAAAATGGACTACCATGGCCACGTGTTGCATAGAGTAGAGACGAGTGCTTTGAGTCGCTTTGAGTGCTTTGATAAGCCTACTAACCAGGTATGCTGAGAGAACACTTACTGGCTGATTCAAGATTGTAGGCTCGAACCCAGCTACATTGTTCAAAACCATCTTCCCAGCAGACGCAGCTTGTGCCACATACACGTTACTGACTTCGTAAACCCCTCTCATGCTTAGAAATAATGACCAGCGTAGGCCACGAAAACGCACCTTGGCAACCAAACTGTAGACAGGATAAAATGTCGGAATGGACAATTTTGAACTGGGTTGAACTTTTGCGAATCTACGTTTTAACAAGCCACGCAAACTCGGAACATCGTGTATGGTATGTTTACGGATTAGCATAGGAATTAGATATAGTGACTGTCTCCCACATTTTTCATTGAGGTAACAGATAAGGTTATGTTGGAGAACATATCTAACAGGTATGTCATAATAACCTCCTTTCTTGCATGGGACGCATCTTGCAGTATACGGAGTTACAGGAAGTCTCTTTAGTTGAAACTACGATCGCTCTAGGACTTAAACATTAATTTAGTGTATGAGATTCATACATGTCGAATGTGGTATGATATGATATGGCAGTGTTATAGTGGACATATATCATTAATTCGAGAAACGTACTGTCTGGTCACTTAGCTATACGAAAAATGGACGTATAAAATAAGGTATATATTTATTTGGATGGAATTAGGGATACGAATGGACTTCTGATGTTAGCCTCTGTGTGGCTGAGCTAGAGGGAAACCTCGGGTGAATAAGTGTCAGGTCATACATTAGGAAGAACGAATCTGAAGCAACTGTACGGTTTGTACGCAATGACTTGCCTTTTCATAAAGCTGCAGATCTTTAGAGATATCGTTTCACATCAACTTCATAAGCAATGAATAAGACCTGCATGACAATCTGGATTTTCTTTGAGCTTACTAACAGTAATCGGTAGTGTGTGTATCGATTACATCTCAGATATGATTACCCTTTTGGTCAAAATTGTTGAGGTTTGTATTTGTGCTTGCTAAATGTAACAGTTAGGGCGCTTAACTGAACGTCGAGGCACTGGTATTTTTTAGGATGGGAAGAACGCCGATGAAACCAAAAACAATCAAGTGCATTACAAGACACTTCTGCAACATGTATTTTGTCTATGTAAAAATCAGTGAGAACGTTACTATGTACAGCAAGTAATTGGATTAGGTGGTTGCATAAACATTAACCAATCATACGTCAGTAGTTCGGACGACAGCTGATTTCGTCAGTTCGAAACGACTTCTCAACTGGCACACCTTATGATACAACTTAAGCTGGAAACGAGCATATAGGGAGAGATCGGTTGCTAGGAGTTTGAAGGCGTCCCTTAACATCAGAAGGTTAGACTCACCCATCGCCGTACGTATATCCACATCCCACAACTGAGGTGCTTTCTCCAGTAAAATACGTGAACTCTGGGAAAGATATGGTCTGACGCCAAATGACGAGCACACTCTAAATAATTCTGGTGTAGCAGCGTTACAGATGTACGAAAGTTGACATATATTTAAACCACTTAGTTCTGGTTATCGGTTCAGTAAAAATCAAAAGAGGACATTTGTGAAGGGATTTCAACACCTCTATACGTGCTGACCAGTCGCCAGCGCGAAATCGGAAAATTTTGACTAACTGCACATATCAACAACACCTGAATGGACCGCCCAAATTGATTCAATGTTTCACAAACTAAGGACACAAATGTTTCCACAACACACAGATTGACTGTGTCAACGTATTCTGTGCAGTCTGACCGATGTCTTCAGTTTGGTGAAAAGCCATAACCGTGAGTAATCGACTTCAACTAGCAGGACTGTTTCTGTCTCTACTGATAGCGATATGGTAACCTGAGTCTTGATCGCATACGAACATGGCTGAGCGTTCGCATATGGAAAATCAGTCTTTCTTAGCGTGAATTACGTGGTTACTTCAATGAAGCATGAACGAAATATAATCCCGAAGGTGAACACTACTAAGTAGGTGTGGCGGGAGTGATCCGAATGTTAAGTGCTACTTTTCGAAAAAGGGTTGACCCCAAAGACAAAATGAATGTGATAAGTGTCATTTGTTGCAACTGATGCTCAATTGATATCAATAAGATGATCTCTGCAATCCATCAGTGATTACCAATGGCTCACAAATCTGTAGCAATTTCGGATTACGGTTAGATAACAACATCCATACCAAGCAGGAGGTCGGGCACTAGAGTCGGTTTGGTAGTCGAGTTTGCTGGAATCAACAGATCGCATGTGTAACTACAGTTGATGACCACGTAAGAAAATTTGCTGATATACGCTGTTGCAAGTGTCGATCTTTTCTGCTTATGCTGACGCCAGCACAACGGCAACCGAACGGGTATATTACGTAAGGAGCACACTGGTCGGTTGAATATGTATCACCACCATAGGAATTTAATCTCTTGGCAAGTGAACAGCTGGATAGTTGCGTTGCCGTGCCAATGTCCGCTTGTGGCCCAATATGTTGGTCAACTGTTCACCTTGTGAAGTGAATTTGCAGAAACGTTCCTTCTCTCCAGATCAGTGCCTTCTTTTTACAATGGATATTCGCCAACTTGCTCGGATAACCATCATTCCCCTGCTTTTCCCTGACCAGCGAGCTCTAACTGTTTATTCTATATAGGTGATCATACTGTCTGCGTGTAAGTCACAAGCGACAGTAATTAGGTACCCACGGATAGAAAACTGATTATGCCAAATTCGAGCCCAATGGCTCACT
Source organism: Paragonimus westermani (assembly GCA_008508345.1). Lineage (NCBI taxonomy): Eukaryota > Metazoa > Platyhelminthes > Trematoda > Plagiorchiida > Troglotrematidae > Paragonimus > Paragonimus westermani. Next base: position 47,612 of record QNGE01000151.1, read on the forward strand.
GACTGCCTGTTGAGAACAAGGCCGGAGTTCAAGTCTTTATCGTAACATGGATGCACACTAATAGAATTAAAGGTAAAACTCGAGTCTAGTGAAATTTTTCGAAAGTGACGAGTAGTCTACTTAAGTGTAAAAGGTGCTATCAAATATGTTGTTAAATTATAATGTGAAGTTGGCTCCTAATGAGCGTACAGCATACGACACAGGTTAGTAATTGACAAATGAACACGTTCTGTGGCAAAATTATGTGTGCGAAAAGAGACTGGAGAACCTCATGTCACACCTTTTGTTCACGGGATATAGAAGCATTGTTTACGAGCGAGTATCATTACGATAGACAACTTATTTTAAATTTGGTTCTGTCTTCCTACATTGGACGCTTCTAGTCCTTCACAGAATACCCCTAACATTCGGTTGGACAAAACTGTCGCGCTCAAACATGCATAAGTAATTATTTGTCGTTTGGTTATCACTTGCTGTGTAGGGGCTGTAAATTTACGAACACGATATATACGTACATCGCAAACTTCACAGCTGATAAATAAGTCAGTTCTGTTTCACTTGCTGTGATTTAGCTTCGTTTACGGTCAATTTATACTTAACATACCATAATGAAAGAAAGAAGATAGTCAGACATTTTTCCGGCTGCCTCTAGACAGGGAAAGATTTGATTTCGATACATTCTGGTTGCTACTGCCGATTGCGCAGTCGTTTCTTGAGTAGACATTTGTCCGGCCTGTCTGTCTGTCTGTTTGTCATTTTTCATTTTAACATATGCCTATATCTCTTGAATTGAAGATATCTAAGAAAGCCAAGAAGATAAACCTATCGAGTACATCTCAGTCAAGAACTCAAATTGGAAAAACTGAGAACATTAGCACTGAAAAGAAGTGGCGACTTGTTGCCAAATGTTACCGATCTCAAGTAGGATTTGGCCAAATGCTCAGCAGGCATGACAGCTAAACGAAAATCATATTACCATATGGTAAAAACAGATTAACTTGGAATAACACAACGTTACGAGCAAGTTGTAATTGGCGTTGAAATTGTGAATTGGCATTGAAACCATACAAAAAACTTTTTTTTGTGATATGTGACAGTAACTCTAATCCCATTACGTTGTACTGTAGAGAGAAGTGGCGGCTCTTCATTGCAAAATCCAACCTTTTGAAGTGATCGATGTGCGTGTTCTCTAGTGGTTATCACTGCATAGAATACACAAACACTGTTCCAGCCACATTAGTTATTTTCCTCTTCAAACCTTGGGCCACCTTCCCTTACTTTAACTTGGTGACCTGGACCACTTCTACCATTATAGGCTCTACCTCAGCTGAAACCGCACTTATGAATGGACAGGTTTTGGGTTTTCATTCTACTTAATTACGATAACGGAGGTGGACACTTAATTCGGTTATGCAGAAAAACGGTTGTCATTTTGTATTTTCAAGTTGACCATTACTCACATTTGATCGCAGCGTTCGCATTCAGATAGACTTTGCAGCCAGCCTCTTTCGAAAAGAAGCACTAGACTCGAGTTTCGCTCTCATTAGAGCTCGTCAGTAGTGCATATCCTTGCCACGGCCGGGATTTGAACTCCGGACATTCCAATCATGAGGCAACCGTGTTAACCACTGCGCCATTGACCTCACATTAGGCACGACCGAATTATCACATCTGAACGCTCAACCACTCTCGCTTGTGAGCACCATTCTGAAAATAGCATGCTGTCTTGCCTGTCGGAAATTTCCACTTTTTTGCATAACCGTACCGTAGTGTTTCATGAGTACGTATCAATGATCTGCCGGAATCCAAACTTCAGTTCATAACAGCACGTGCACTTAACTTTGGTTCCCTGCGAAAAATATACGGATGCTGACAAGCGATCATGCTGACAAAAATGTCGTACGCTCCACATGAATCTTCGTTCGATCACCTTCTTGCTGCTAGTTGCCAGTTTCCTGTAAGGTTACTGGGTGGATTTCCATAATATCATCTAACGGTGAGAAGTTGGGACATGAAACATGTTTGCGCATTCAAAATACGACACATCTAGACAGTAAGGTGATATAGGTTGTTAACGACGTGTGTACTGAATTGTGAGCTCCATCGTGCGTGAGATAACCCGCACGATTAGATTGCAACGGAGTAAGCAACTTCAGACACGTTTCCATTAACTTGTGTGAGTGCCATCCGCTTACAATTATATATCTGGTAGTCTAACAAAATATAGGCACAAGATAGATTTCGACCATCGATATAAAAATATCCTTGAAATGAGGTCTCCGAGGACTACCATGTTACGGCCACTTTTCGCTATGTGAGTTCCATGAATTTTATAAATTACACTCTCTCAATGCATAACAGAGTAAGGAATTTTCGGTGGTCAACACAAAGTCAGGAAATATATCGTCCGCAGATTGTCCATCAACCATTTTTTGAGTGAATTGTTTACGGAACTCCAACCGGATCGAGTTTATTGCCAGCTATTTTTTTGGCCAAAAATTAGGCTCAGCCAAAGCATCACATTTGAATGTTCAGTTACAACCGTTTGCGAGTGACACTCACGTTGTCCGACAGAGTAACTGGGACAGCTGTTAGCAGCGGTGACCATTCTTTAATGAACAGGAATGTCACAAGGAACCTGGGTTGTCGTAAACATTTGTCACAGTACGGTACCGGTTTACACATGTTTGATTGGCGGGTCGAACTACCAACTGGTTTTAGATTATTGCACCGTCTTGTAGCTATGTAACCACTTTGAAGCAAAGTTTGCAACCCACCGTGCATCTGTTTGTTAAGCCACACTAACATATGGGTTTGAATATCTGCAAGAATATGTTCAGCAAGGGTTTGGGTACTGTAGGTTGGTTTCGGCTTTCGGGCTAGGGCTCCCACGACTCGCAGACTCAGTGACTGAAAACGTTGGGCGAAATGGCGGCCAATCGGACTCAGTGGGTTAAATGGTATCGTTGTTCCAGCGAGTTGCTTGTGATGTGAGTGCACTTAGTAGCTTTTAGGAGCGAAAGCCTTGGGGAAGTTGCCTTGTTTATAAATACTTAGTTTCACTTATAGCTCAGTTGTTTTCCTGCAAGGTGTGATCACCTTGATATTGAGTAAGTGAATAATGCCGTAGCTATTTTTGGTAGTCACGTCACCTTTTCCCCTGTTTTCCTCCCTGGTCGCGTTCTTTTTCTTCATGGCTTTATGACATTGAGGACCACTGACCTGTTACTGTCTATGATGATGAGAAACGGTGGGGGTATTGGATCAGTCTCAGTTGTTTCGACCACGCAGTCGGTGGTCTTTTTTGACGTTTGTAGTCAAAAGATAACGTGCATCAAATCCGGCATGTTTACTCCGAAGCAGGCACAATCATCCTGATGAGTCAGTTATTTTCAGCACAAATATTATGATTTTTTTCATGAAAATTCTTAGAAAACACTTTGTCGGTTTTGTGATTTTTTTTACCACGCCTCAAGTGTGTATGCCCAACGAACGTTCATAGCACATCATTCTGTGAGATTGACAGGCTGGACGTAGATACTGAGTCATTTGCGAGTTATTCCTTACTGTGTATCTTGGATTCACCGGAGTCCGTAGGATTTCGAGGTGGATCGGGTTTATACGCATTTCTTGCAAGCGTAACTGGTGTCTTCTCCGATCTATGGACTAAATTGAGTCAGGGATACCGAGAATAATACTTTTCTAACAACCTATCATATTTTACCGATTTTCTTCTGCTCGCGTTACTGAAATTTTGAAGTTCCGCCTACTAACTTAGCAAGGTGAAAGTTCTGAATGGAAATATTTTCGTTTTGGGCAGGTGGATTTTAAGACTATATTTTTAAGTGGCAAGTTGTTTTTATTCTTACTCCTGAATAAAGACCGTAAACTCCGATGGATTGGTGATGGTGAATAACTGGAAACCACCACATAAAATTGATAAACAGATTGGGAATAACACAACGTTTCGAGCAAGTTGTAATACTCTACGTTTCAGCCACCTCGGGTGGCCTTCCTCAGGAGTGTTGATCACATAAAATGTTTGACAAGTGGAGCAGACGATGTTTGTGGTGGCCTCGCTACGCATTAGTTTTTACGTACAACATAGGCACATCGTCATGGTCGCTTAGGGTAATTATTTGAGAAAGTCAGATTCCTTGCATGGACCACGTAGTCATGCATGTCTTTGAAAGTACACCTCCACGTCATATTGGTTTAAGGTCAAGCGAAATCAAGCTATCGGGGCGTTACTTCTGTTTGGGGGTTGTTCTCACACGTGACATCCAGTGCGCTTTGTTTTTGTATTCCGAGTGACGGCTGGTCAGCACGACTCTGTGTTTGTATTACTAATAATGTTGATTCAGATCTTAGTCCTATTACCAATTATGTATGCAATCCTCCGCACCATTCCCGTTACAACACAACCCGTCGTTCACGATAAAGTTTTCTGCGCACAATTGAAAATGTGTTGTTAAAAGAAGGTGAGTTTATCCAGAAGACTGAGTGCGGATCTTGAATTTTTGGAATCCACGCTATTCGGTAGTTTGTAGCCCCATTTGTGGGCTAGATCTGGAAGCAGTACGGGTTTACAGTTTGAACTACAAGACTGGTTCCTATAAGTAGTTCAGTATCACTACCCAGGTTGCCGGTCATGTGATCAAAGCAGCGCAACAAGCGCCAAATCAGATTTTAGTTACCAACGTGGTAGCTGGTAACTCGGAATGCTTTATATCGTTAGACTCCACTTGCAAATTCAAGCTACTCCACATCCATTGTGTACACTGTTTCACATAGCTGGCGTGCCTCAGCATCTGTTGGTAGTCATTTAGATCTGGTCTTTTCGTTAACATGTAACATGGAAGGCATCTGCCCGTTTGGGATTATTACTGTTTGTTATTAACCTTCTGAACACCGATGGATGTGGTTAATTTTAGCCTATGCTTCATTCTTCGTGACTAGCGTTATCCTATTCTTTAAGTTCACTGAGTAGTATACAACCATGTGGAGGTGGTTCAGCTCAACACACCACTATTCACCACTCCAAGCAAAAACGTCCAGACAGCTACAGCTTGCCTTATTACGTTGGGCGGGATTAACGTGAAACTAACTTCTGTAACGTCATATTTATTTCTCAACCCTCCTTTTTCTCCAAACAACAGTGCACTGCTTTCCTTCTGCCTGCTGCTACTCACTTGCGGATTGATTTTAGATCTCTTCATATACTGCAAATGGATCAAATCTGGCGCGCATCAGCACGATTGGCCGGTGTATTTTGGCCCTCACTCAGCCACAAGTACCGAGCAGGACGGGACAGAGATCGACAATTTAGGAAGCACTCCATCCGGCTCTACAGACAACATCTACCCGGTTCATTTCTCAGCTGAATCTGATGGTCAACTGCATCCGTCAATCTATATGGAATATCGATCTGGTAGGCGTAACTAACGTGTCGCATAACAGCTGGGTCGTATGTTCCTCTCAGTATCGGCAATTTGGTTTTCTTTCTACCTGTTGTACGCAGCAATGTCTGAACCACGGTGTCGAATTGGCAATTACTGACCGGACAAAATAAGTTGTCCTAGAAAATTAAAAAATACAAATGTCTTCCATCGGACCCAATCGGAAGTTCAAACTAGTCCTGTAATGTAAGACTGATGTAATAACGTCATAAATTAATCTAAAACCAACTTCTTGTTACGTAATTCTTCAAAATGTGCGAAAGTTTCAGTTTTTCTTTTCTTGAAGATGATTGAGTTTTTACGTAACCTCTTCTTTCTCTATGGTTTCCGTTTGATGAAATTAAAAATCGAAATGTGTTTTGTGACCTAAGTTAGTCGTCCTTGTCTCTCGGAACTTGACTACACGCATGCTCACCTGTTCATTGTAATATTCTTCTGTTTCATTTGGTTCGGTAACCAAAGGTTTTAAAAGCAATCTATCAACCACTAACAGATTTATTGATATACACTGTTCTCCATAGCAGAAGATGTAGTGATTTTAGTACCGTTCAGCACTTTACTGTCTTGGTAGAACGATCAAGGAACTAATGTCTGTGATTTGTAGGCTGACAGTTTTCAAAATATATAATCATTTTCAAACTACTGGGTGAGAGATTAGAGATAGTGGAACAAAGTTCACACGTGCACAAAAGAAACATGCAATTATGCTATGCACAACTCACTCATTATCAACGTTACCATGGTAGTTCTGGGCTATTAAACGTGACTTCGTGTATACAACTTTTATATGAATCTTTTTCGAGAATACCCGCTACTTTGCTTCTGTACCTGAACTGCACAATACAATAATCAGAGTTTAACAGCATTGATGAGGATTAAACTTATTTTATTGACTTACTGTTTCAGTCACGGGTGAGGTTTAAAAAAGGTAGAAAATGGTAAACACGAAATTATGCAGTGGTCGAGCAAACAGTGAAAGTGGACGCTGAGTACTTCTAGCCTTGAAAACGTAGCACACTCACCTGATCCGTTTCAGACATTTCGTGCACTATCGCAGCAGACGGATACCACATGATTGGCTCACTAAAATACGAAATACTTTCCAAAGATTTACCAGAATATGTTTACCTGTCTACAACCCCTACTTTTCACCCGCGATTAACGGGCAATTAATGTGAGAAACAACAGGACTTGACTGACCACATCTATGCCAAACAAGGCAAGCAACTATGGGTACCAATACTGTTTGTCTGAATACAATGGAACGGAATGATTGTACATATTTCCGTGACTGGGACATGTAGAATAACTAACGTCTGACAGTAGGCGAATGCACAGCAGCCCAACCATAAAATGGGTTAGGGCGTTAACACCAGTAGAAGGGATTTTATGCTCTATCCAATGACAGAACTTAGGGGACACGACAGAAGAAGAACGATTTCACTCTCGTCTCATTTTTTACACATCTGTTAAAAACAGGGAAAGAAATAACAACCGGATGTCAAAGTAAAACCATCAAACAAACTTTCTGGCAACATTTTAGCTCGTGGTCATGTAAGAGTCAGCCGTTTTACCATGTAAGCGATGCACTGCTGCTTATGAGTTGTAATTGCTTAGAGTAAATTTCGTTTCCTAGTGTTCTTTGTATCATTTTCCGTTCACAGAGTTTTAATTACAACGTTCGGGTAAGATCCTTTGAGTACAGTAGGGTTTTATACCTAATCTACGCTTGTTCCTTCACCTCAGTCACTTATTAAACCATGAGTATTTGAAAGACAGTTTAGATATTAGTTGTATGTTGTATGGATAGAGAGAGTTCAAATACCTCCTACCCAGTATGCTGTAATACAAGAAACGTGGTTTACATACCACCGATACAAACTATTTGTTTCAAGGTGGTAAGATTACTGTCCAGCATATGTTTCAGCCTGTAGATGGTTTAATACGGTCACATAATTCTTGCAGACCGATTCATAGTTTGGCCTGGAATTAGTTGTAAGAGAAATGCATATGCGAAATATGGGTTATATGTGACCCATCTGCTGGTTCTAAGGTTAAGAAATTCATGGCTATTGTAACGGCAGGCAACTTATTGATTATAAGCCGAGTTACACCGGAAGGCTTGGTAGAACACTCGTGATTAGTCACTCTTGTCACTACCAGTAAACCACTGCAATATAGTTTGTACGCACGCAGACAATACGTATTATACACACGTAATCATGTTGAAAGGGAGTATCATTAGTTATGCAGTTGGCAGATTCATGCAAACGGATAGTGGCCAATATCGAGGTTGTTGTCCGGTTTGTGTACCTAGAAAGCTGTATTAACGACGGCGAAAGTGTGGGGAATGAGGTAGAAATGCGTATCTCTAAGGCTAGGTTGGCATTCGTTAATCTGGGGGTACATTTAGCAACAGAGAGCTATCTCTCTGCAGCTTAAGAGTCGCGTATATAAGGCTACAGTGAGAGCTCCATTTCGTTATATCGGCAAAAATTGGTTGTTCAGGTTTGAAAACGTGAGCTGTCTTCTGGTATTCGACCATAGATGTCTGCATGCGATCGCGCGTATCGAGTGAAACTAGTGAGTAAGTAACGAGAAAGTTAGAAAGCTGGTGTTTGGCGATGATTGTCGGACCAGTTCTTTTGTTTAGTCTTACATTTGCACAAACTTGTATGGTTAGGTCATGCAGTAAGGATGCCAGCTGGTCGCTTGCAACACCGAGCACTCTTTGCCGACCGGCGGAAGGTGCGAGATGAAATGATGAAGACCTGGCGTAATGAAATGAAGTCGTTTACCAAGGGATTGGCCACTATAGGTCGGGTTCGCCTCCCAGGCTGGGGATCTCGTGGCACACAGTCGATGGCTGGGGACTTCAGGTGAGATGGCGGCTAATGGAACTCAGTGGCGTGAATGTTGTCGCTGTCTGTCTGAGTTGTCTGCCACAGAACTTCTTTTTAGACTAACGTGGGAACTTACCGGTAGAGATATCTCATGTGATGATTCTGCCGTGTCTAATGTGAGATTGTTGGCGCAGTGATCGATAAGGTTACCTCCTGGAAGCGTGGCCAGATTTTTACTCCTGGCGATTGCAATTATGACGAGCCCTAATAAGAGCGAAATTCGAGTTTAGTACTTCTTTTCGAAGCCAAATGACTGAGATGTCCACGGAATTGTGACAGTTGTACTCATTTGTGAATGATATTCAAACACTTGCTAACCTTTAGTAATAAAGGCACTCAAATAGATATCTAGAACAGCACACTAGGTTTGAGGTTACACGTAGCCCTATCACAGACATGAATATTGTTGTTGTGTTACCATGTTGTTTGTGAATTAAGTATAATCACTGTCAAGGACTAGTAAAACTCTGTGGAAGCTGCTTTGTTGAAAACACTACTTTCACTTATAGCTTACTTATTTTTATGCAAAATATAGCTACATTCCTGTTAAAAGTTTAAATTTGTGCATAAATGTCTTAATAAAATGTTGAATCCCGTTTCCTTTCTAATTTGAGAATGCTTCTACCCATGGTTGTATAATATTTAAACTTTGGTGTGGTGCACTGATGTATTTTGTTGCTTATAAGAATGATGATGACCCTGTAATGGAACAGGAAGCAGTATTCGATATGCTGCCTAAAAACAGGATGTTCCAATTCGGTTAACAACTCCCTGTGTTTGTACTCACTTGTGGTGGCGTGAGTTTGACCTAGCATTTACCTTAGAATTCACACTGCATATCTCAGCGATGTTTGGGGGAAGATCCCCTCATGTATCACTAAAGTCTTGTTGGTGTTTAGTAAGTTGAGACAGCAACGGTTCTAGTGTGACATTGGGCAAGATATACAAAGCGACCCTACTGAATGTTCAGGTGTACTTTGCGAAGCAGGCTCACTTTGTGCCTGTGATATTCGTGGCACATCTTTTTTGGCCACCTTCTTGTATAGATCATTACTATGCTAGAGATGATGAGGTTTGACGATATTTTGGAAAAAATGCCAACTTTGTTTGAAAAGGTCGGTGGGACACATGATTGTCCGTCAGCTACTATATCACGTCTTGTTTGTGCTTACTTAGTGTATCATGAGAAAAACAGAACGATAGACATCGCATGGTTGAGTGTTCAGGTAGAATATAATATCATGTTTTTGGCTGCATCCGGTGATAGGTAAAAAAGACAGATTGTCACTAGTTAAAGATATTGCAAGGTAAAGTTGCACGTCAGAGTCCTTGATACGAATACTGTTGTGCTTATTTTCTGGACTTTCTTTAGTTAGCAATCTACAGATTTTTTTTATAACAATCCAAAACAGAAACAAAAATGTACCAAAAAATTTAGTGCGATGTAAAACAGATAAATAAGAATTCTTGATTCTTTGTCAACGGCTTTTATCTTGTATCACATCTTTTTGATTCGCCATACTACTTTTGGACATTTATGTTTGTTATATGACTATTAATCTTCATTGAACCTGCTATAAGTTCCGTGTATCCCAGTACAACCACTAGTCGTAGTACCTATTTTCCGCGCTACCACTCGCACTTTCCTTGTGCGAAGTTGTACAGAATGCCCTTCAAAGCAAATGATATTCAGTAAGAATAGTAGTATGATTAAAAATTATAGTAATTAATTAGCTTTAGAAACTGTGACATCCTGACTCTATGTTGTAGTGCAATCTTCCTGTATTTATTAACTGTATGTGGCCAGCAACCTATCCCAAGTAATAATAGGCCCACCTTTAAGAAAGACTGTTGAGGTTCTTGTAGTGATAACCGTGAAACAAGTGGTACTGTCGTCTAAGCTGCCTGTCTCTATTGTGATAGCTCGTGAATACGTGCCGAAGTCCGTCTGGGCTCAGGCATTGTGGCTCAAACATTATGCGGTGTCTGATCTCGATAAATTTTCTGTTCCGTAGATCCAAAAGGCAACTGTCAAAGTTGTTCATGTACTGCAACAAGCAGGCTAAGAACGAACACCAGTCACATGCAAGTGTGGACGCAGAGTGAAAACAGGTGCACGAATCAACATGAGCATCGGTTGTACTGAGTGGACGATCACACGATTTACCAGACAAATCTACTAGGTACGGCACACACGCTCGGATACGGCATGGCGAACAATTGGTGAATGTTCGAACGAAGAACACACGAAAGTGTAAACGCATATGGTTGGCGGCATCCGATTCGGATTAGCCTGTCATAGTGACCGAAGCCAAAGGACGCCTGCGCTTATCCATCAATGCAATTGGCTTGCGCTGCACCACGTGCAGTTCCACCCACACACCACATATCCAGTGTAAACCCGAAGGAATAAGACCGGGAGGTGTGCCAGTAGGTCCTTTGTGTCCAGTCGGCCAATGCTGGTTAGCCAGTTGATTGGCAAATAAGGAAAGGAAACTCTTATCTCTCGAAAACTAAACAGTGAGAGGTTGCAATGACGAGATCTAAACTAGGAAGAAAGATTTGTGAAGTGGAATACAAGAAGCATTTCAGTGTAGGAGTGCAAGTTAGTGCATCCCAGAGGATATGACGATGAAAAACAGTTAACATTGAACTACGAAAAGCCAGAGAGACCAACAGGTTGGGAATAACACAACGTTATGAGCAAGCTGTAATACTCTACGTTTCAAACACCTCGGGTGGTCTTCCTCAGGAGTGTGGTAGTCAATTACAACACTCCTGAGGAAGGCCACCCGAGGTGGTTGAAACGTAGAATATTACAACTTGCTCGTAACGATGTGTTATTTCCAATGTGTTTATCAATAACATGTTAAACACGACGCCCAAACTATTCAACTTCACTCGTACTAAATGTTGTGCGGATATCTTACAGCCAGACAGACCACTCATCATACAATACAGCAACAAAGCCGAAGAAATGAATGGGTAGAAGACCACGGACACTCAAGTTTCAGGAAAGCAGAGCGGATTAATTGTCAACGGCCAGGCTATTGGCCGATGCAGTCATTAACAGGAGTAGAATGGATACACTGATATGACCTACCGGAGCCTAACGTACTCGTCGCCTGTTCGCCAACGGGGTACGTTGGTGACCCACTAACCCCAAACGGCCAACGCATTCGCGGCCGCACACATCGCAACGCCATATAGTCACCTCACCGCGACCTATGACACCGATGGTTCCTTTGTGTGCCACACGCTTCCGCTCGCGGTCACGCGATAATTGCTTGTTGAACTTTCGCACACCCGACCGAACCGTATTTCTCCAGGCCGTCCAGTTCGACGCCAAATCTTCCCAACATCTAAAATCAATGTTACAACGTGAAAGACTAACCTACACAACATCCTGGTACCTTCGCGTCTGACCACCGAGATTTCGCTTATCTGACTTCACTTGTCCGTACAGTAACTGCTTCGGGATACGGTCATCGCCCATCCGACGGACGTGACCGAGCCAACGGAGCTGGTTCAGCATCAACATGGCTTCCATCCCGTCCATGTCCGCTCGCCGCATTACCTCAGTGTTCGGAATCATGTCCGACCACCGAATACCCAAGATGCGCCTCAGACACTGAACATGGAAACGGCTCAAATAGCTCACGTTCCGCTGATACAGTGTCCACGTCTCACTGCCGTACAGCAGGATAGACAGCACCATTGAGCGGTAGACACACAACTTCGTGGCCATCTTCAGGCTGTGATTCTTCCAGACACGCCTTTCAAGACGTCCGAAAGCAGCGCTAGCCTTTGCCACACGCGCTCTCAACTCGCGGTCCACGGACAGATCTGTCGACAAGTTGCTACCCAAGTAGCAAAAATCCCCGCAACCATTCACAGTGTCTCCAGAGATGCTAATTTTGGTTGGAGTTAAACAAGCAGCACCCCCACCAGGAGAAGGCTGAAAAAACAAAAACGTCTTACCTGTGTTGATGTCCAACCCGAACTTCGATGCTGCCGAAGCGAACGCTGTAGCTAGACGTTGCAGCTCTTCTTCACTGTGTGCTAGCAATGCGCTGTCATCTGCGAACAGAAGCATGCGCATCGTTGAGGTCTGTAGCCGGGTTGAGACGCCAAATCGTCGGATATTCAACAGACGCCCGTTTGTCCGGTACTCCACCTCGACGCCATCCTCTCCAGAGTTCTGAAAAGCAACTGTTACCATCGCAGTCAAATATAAGTTAACTAGGGCTTGGAGTAGAACACAACCCAGTGACGATGTCAAAATCATCAGAGGTCGATCCACACGATTGCACCTTCGCCTTTATGCCCACATGCAACAATCTAACCATATTGACGAACTTACCTGGACATCCAAACACAGCGCCTCGCGGCTCGCGGAATCAAAGGCCTTGGTGAAGTCCACGAACAGGGCATACAGAGTCTGATTCCGTTTCCGGCACTTCTCCTGAAGCTGTCGAGCAGCAAACACCAGGTCGATCGTACTTCGACTAGCCCGGAACCTACCGTGCTCCTCGGGAACATTCACCTCCAAAACGGTTGCATTCAGTCGGTTCAGGAGGATTCCGGCAACTACCTTGCCTGCACAGCTGAACAGGATGATACCCCGGTAGCTGTCGGCGTACTGCTTGCTACCCTTGACTTTGAAGAAGGGGACGATAAGGGCGTCCTTGAAGTCTTGCAGCATCGCCTCGTGCTCCTAAATGGAGTGAACCAGCTGGAGCAGAGCGCGTTCCAACGCCGGCCCTCCATTCTTCAGGATCTCATCTGGCAGCCCATCCTCGCCTGCGGCTTTCCCGTTGTGCAGTTGACCAATCGCTCTCTGCAGCTCCAGCAGATACGCGCTTGCACACACACCTTGTCGGTGATTTACATGTTCAGTGCTGCCGACGGCACTATACGTGTGCTGCAAGATGGCCTCCAACGAAGAACGTGTTTTTAAATGGTTATGAATATCCGTACATTATACACTCGCATCTTTTGAACAGCAAAACTCATAATGTCCAGTAGGATGAGATAAGGTCACCCAGGTTCTGTCCTTAATAAAAGGTCGTTTTCCACAAATCCAGAGTGATAGTGCGCAAACGGTGGTCACTTTTCTCAAGCTTCCCCAAAGTAGCACAAGGAGCTGAGTCCATTTTTCCGCTTGGGTTGGGAATCGTCCACATCACTGTCGTCTGATTTCCAGTTCACCGGTGGTCGTACAGTTCACTTATCTCACCAGTTGCATTAACAATGTCGATTTGTCTGGCAAAATTACTAATCCAATGATAGTGTTGTTTATCAGATGGAATCTGCATCTCTCTCCGAAGCTACATGAGATTCATACACTCGATACTTCAATACCGCTGTGAAGGTGGGCAAGCTGATACAGAAAACGTTCGTCGGTTGTCTGTTGCGTGCCATGGTTGCTTCCGAGCTACTGTTCGCGTGTGATCCGAACATCCAGTATGCACTGATTAGAAAGCCACCAGGCATCGTTGAGACAGACGGGTCGACATGCATAGCCATATCACGATGCTCTCTTTCTCATCATCCATAGCAATGCATCAGCAGTTGACCTCGATGCTCAGTATCTTATCCAATTATTACCAGGTAGTTTACTGTTTACACGTCCTAGAATTCACCAGAAAAGATTTGAAGGCGTTTGTTGCATATAATCGTCTTCAAATACACTGCAAATTTGCTACTTTTATCCCAAACCAGTGGTCACCTGTGATTTCAGACGTCGCCCCATATAGCCAGAAACGTCGGTCCAGCGAGAATTTGGAGTTATTAGTTAAACATTTTATTCCAAGAACTTTCGCAATGTTCCACCGTTTTGTAGTACTTCTTGTGTACTAAATATCTTCTGAAGTCCCTGAGAAGCGTGAAAGAATCTCATTATCCGAATTTCGTAACAGTACGCCAGACGACGAAGTTAGTGTAATCTATTGGCGCCCTAATGACCTACGTAACCTACCATTTTTGTCCGTGGTTCATTTTAATTTTTATCTGTCAGGCTTTGTGGATCATCGCGGTATACTGTTCAAACTGTTGAGTGCCTTCTCCCCAGCGTTCAATGCACACAAGCTCTACCAGTCCGGGTATGGCCTAATTCTTGATGCAGAAGGAAAGTGGGTGGAGCACCCGCTGACTTGCCTGGATGGACTTCGGGTGCTCACGATGTGTTGGATCATTTTCGGACATTGTCTCGTGTTTACCATCCCTTACTCGAGTAAGTGATTGAGCTGCTTGTAAGACGTCACCATCATCTTTAGTAGTGAGAACGGCGGTAAATCATTGTTCGAAGCTAATGTTCAACTGCCATGCAATCATTAAGAGGAAAATTATCCCCTGTTGATTGATAAAATAGGTGAGGAAATGGGTTTAATCCACTAATCCCTATGCCTAACTTCAAACAATCAATATCAAGGTATGTAATACACACTGCAGACAAACAACCGGTCTCCAAATGGGAGTAAGAGTGATTCTGGAAAACAGTTTCCTTACGTCTTCCCCCCTCCACTGTCATAGTCTAAAGATAGAGCCTGTGCTGCTGAGTTCGACTAGCAGACAGGATACTCACTCGCGGTCCCAATATCCGGCCAACAGTTCCTAATGTTTCTTACTCTATTCACACCCACCCAGTTTGTTACCCTAGCAACTTACTGCACTTGCGTGTGATTTCATCCGAAAGTGCTCAGTGTGGCGGATGAGCATGTTAGTTTCTCAGTTCATGAGCCCACTATCTGTGCTTGTATGTTCTAAGTAAGTGACTTGAGCCGACCAGTCTGTATTTTCATCAACCTCATTTGGTTTGCAGTAAAACTAACCCGAATTCGGATTATGGGTAAAACCAACCCGGAATCTGAAGCCAGATCTCTGATGTGACATTCATTGTTGTTTTCTTTTTTAGCCATAGGATTATCTGAATGTAACAAATGAGTATGCTTACTCTAACGGTTTTGATCTGGAGATCAATGTCTCTCAATCATAGTATTGGTACTTCTGCCAGTGATCCCATGACAGAGACGGCAATCACTCTCAGTGTCTCTTACGCGTTTTGTTGAAAGTCTACCCACTTTTTACTGATGGAACTCAACTTTTCAACCCACTCCGGAGATTAAATGTGTTATAGTATTCATACAGTGGTTGTCACTCCCCTACAATTTCGTCAGTGATTCTGAAGTAAGACAACTTAGCTCGCTGGCAACCTTATAAACTCTACGTACATGCCTCATCCTCCATTCAGGTACACGAATAACTTGGCAAAAATTGTGAACCCGTTGGTCTGGCTAAGTCACGGACAGAAGAAACCCAGATGTCAAAATGATATTTCTTGAGACGTGTGATAAACTCGTCTGCAGCTTGCATCAAAACATAGAATTTTGTCCTTTCTAAGGGGTGAACAATGAGCTCCTTAAATTTGCGGATTACAGAATGATGATTTTAATCCACTATATGGCTATATAGTAGGTCGTCTTTGAAGCATGTCTACAAATTATGCGTCTATTCCCTCAATGCAACAACGTACAGTGCTCGTCCCAGTTTGCTTGGTTTCCCTAACTGTTCAAGTACATAGTGCTGTGAAGTTTGGTGTGACAAACAACCTTGAAAATGGTTTCAACCCACGAACTTAAAAAAGGGGAACATTAGCGCACAAGTTGAGTTGCGTACTGACATTCTGATCGCATCTCTTCGGACAGTATTGTCAAATTGGCACATACAATTTTTAATGGGGGGCAGATGACGAAATAGGTATGTGAATCAATCATGTGACAAAATGGGAAGTGGCATGATGCGACCGAAGCACATTCCCAAATAGGAGAGATGAAGACGATGTACCACAATGATATGCGTTCAAAGTCTATGGGTACACGTCGAGGGTAAAAGAGTACTCACCGAGTGGTACTGAATGACATGATGAGAAAAGATGAACAGAGAAAGCACAGGAAAGAAAGTGCTAAACAGTGTGCTTAGTGAGGAGCAAATCCGTCCATAAATCTGGTTTGTAAAAGATACGTAAATAAAAGAAAAGCCGAGTGCGATAGTCGCCTTTAATTTAATCAACAAGATATCGGTCACTGGCCGTTTTGTGTTCATAAATTGTTATTTAGACGATTGAAGATGCAACTCCTGATGTGTCTGCCTTGGTTTGATTTTGAAAGACGCTCTGAAGGTCTCCTTTGGATCCACTGAGCTTACGCTGTGTAGTTGTGTTACTATAACACTGGATTCACAACTGACCTTCAAATTTGAACAGTGAAATCAGAAGACCGGTTTTGCAAGTTGGTAGCAAGCCGGTCCTCTGTGTGCAAAAGCTGTTGACATTGAACTTCCGTCTGCCATAGTTTTGACCAATAACAGACTAGTATATACATTGACTTGATGTATGAACTTAATTCGCCTAAGTATTTTTTTATCTTCACCGTTGTTAGGTGTAGCAACTGACGAGAACATACGAAACGGTATCATCATGTTGCAAAATCGGTCTTCAGATTTTACTGTTCAAATTCGTAACTGGGGAAGGATGTTTTATATTTCTGAAACGAAGACCTACAAATGTTGGGGCTTCGTAATGTGTGCTGGTTAACTTGTGTGCCGATCGTATTCGCAGTTTTACTGACATGGCGGCATCAAAGGACATAGTTGAACCTGTGGACAATACTGCAATTTTGTGAACACAATTCTGTATGACGATCATCGGTGTTAGGAAGAATACTGCAATTGACGAATTAGAGCATGAGGTCCTTTCCAGATATAGCTGAAGCACCTGTTGTTTCTTCCGTGTTCACAATTTGAGCGCCAATATCCTCATCTTTGGTTACCGCACCTTAACGGCATCTTGGTAAAACACTGTCATTTTCATAATTACAAGTGTATTGGTTATTTTTCGGAGAACGATAATGGAAGTAACACTTTTAAATTGGACAGGTGGATGCAGTGCTCTTGGACGGTGTTCACATGGTTTTCATCTCCTGCCAGAATCTCGCATAGTAACTTCCGCTTATGCTCGGAGTGAACTTCAATCGAACTATGTTAAACCATATGTACGACAGACATGACGGGTCTACGTTTAAAAGAGATTAACGCAAGATGCATTTGCCGTCTTGTTCATGTGCGTTTACGATACACACTTCTAGCTAGTGATAGCCTTTTTAGCAGAACGCCTATAAATTATAAGCACTGGTTTTACCTATGTTTGAAGATATCAACCTGTGCAAATTGTTTTCCATATGGTGATACCCCGTTAATTGTTGTTGATCGTCATATGCTACAAATATATCATTCACGTATCGTTTGTAAATTAAGATGTTCTGGATTTCAGTTGTCACTCTGCGTATGTTATCACGCGAGGAACCCTAAAAACAGTTGTTAGCCTTTATCGAGCTCACTTATTTGGGCTTACTAGAAGGGGGGGGGGGTTAGGCGGTGGAGTTCCAAACTCACAATCTTCTGAAGGAATATCCGAGTTTAACATATTGCCTCATAGAACCGATAGCCAAGTGGTTAAGAATTCCAGCTGGTAAAACTGGACTTGTAGCTTGGAACCTGTATCCAGTGATATTTACCCAATGTTTACAGTAGATGGTTAATGAGTATATTACGAAATTAACTTTAGTGTTAAGCATAACCGCCAGTTTTCTAGTGACCAGAATTTAAAAATATCCGATTTCTTTTGAATTGGAGCCGGCAATGGGAACCACATAACTGATGCCACCTGAGTTTTACGAGCTTGGCTACGAACTCTTCCTGAAAGCTTCAAAAGTTCTTGTTAGATTTTGATTTTTCATTTTCTTTGCTTCATATTCTGTCCCACGGACTCGCAACCACGGAAATATACCGTTATCTGTCTTCGAAAACACTGTTCTGATATGACTACAATAGAACTTATGTTGTGGAACACAGTCTGTGCAAGCAAACCGAGAACGAAGTCACGTGGGAAAGAGCTTTGAAATTTTGTCGTTCGGTTGGTTTTTGGTGCTCAGTTAAGTAAGCCACAATCGTTGAGACAAACTTAAAAGCAGTTAGGATGATGAAAGATTGAGATGATTCAAGGTTTATTGAATAGTATAGGTAAAATAACTCGAAGAATGTTAGGAGCAATTGTAACACATGGAAGGCGTATTCGTCAAGAAATGCACATACAGTGTTCGTTCATGTGACACATCGTTGAAGTTGTATGCACGTAAACAACATGCTAAAAGCATGTGAAACCTGTAATATGATAGGTGTGATTAAATTAATCATCATTTTTGCTTAGTATTTTTCACAGGTAGATTTCTGAGTGATATACGGTTGTCATCAATAAAATCCACACGATTTGCAAATTGCCGTTATGTGTACTCCTAACAAAAACATGTGCCAAGTGTCGTTCGGCTGTATGAACACATTTCATCCTACATGAAAACATAAAGACAACCCAGAAACTGATGATTTGAGTATGTGCATCAAAATACATTGAAATTACTAGAAGCGTAAAATCGTTTACGTAAAGAATTATCTAGCCATCTTAGTTGGGAAACCGCACTCTTACCTGCGGTCGATGGCGACAATCTTTTTTCACTCCGAGACTATATTAAACAGTACAGTTGTTGGTATCATCCTCTCAGTCTGTCTCCTGTAGGAAGCAATCTCGGTGACATACGCAAATCCGCCAGCATTACTGCATGCTCAACCAAAAAGGTCCCAGTGACAAAATTCTCATGTTATTCGTATGCAGTTGGGGGTAGTCCACTTGTTACTCTATTCCTGTACCGTGTAGTGGAAATATCAACTGATCTTTCATGAGAAATATTCTGTGCTATTCAGATGTGTCCGATATCAAATCCCTTGTTAAAATTCGTCGTAGAAAATGTTCCGGAAGATGCACTTTAAAATCTCAATGAACTTGGTGTTTTGTTGCCTCATGAAATTAAGTTGACCTACGTGGTATATACGGATGATATAGTCCTGCTTTGGCTCACTGTCGATAAGATGCAATTCATAGTGATTAGGGTGAATGGCCTGACTGAACTCTACGGAGTGTTCTGTACGCTTCCTAAATTCATGTTGTTACCTCAAAATTGATGCGATCCTATTTTCACATTCTCGTTTGCAAATAATCCACTGGAGATTGTGGACATTCACACCGGTCTGGTTAACACTATCTCGTCAATTTGCAGTATATTGTTAGTGAAATATGGTCGAGAATAGTGAAGATGTAAATACCTTTGTCAATTCGCGGTATCTTTAGTGTCGCCAAAATGAAAGACGTAACATCCACGGTTTTTGCGCCTCACTCTATGATTCGAAATTTTGGCATGTTCTTGATAATGTTACCAACACACTCGCTATATTTGACCATTGTCACATCCACTCCATTGTGTACTTCACTGCATGATGAATACTTGTATGTGCCAACTAGTATTCGGACAAATCGAGAAATGTAATCAGCTGTTTAAGTAATTCAGCGTTGCGGTACGCGGTGTTTGACTCAAGTAGTCTGGATGCTAACTGAGTATTTAGTACGAGGGACATAAACTACCGAATCCACCAACGGCTGTATAAAATTGAAATTACCGAACAATGACCAGGTAACAAACTATGGGGACCCTGTCTGTCGTAGTGATTAAATAGGTAGATCTCGTTTGTCCCCTTAAATACTTTGTGATCACTCAACTCACATGGTTAGAAACCTTGAGTTCAAGAGGCTAATAGAGGTGTACCTAATATGTGCTCTTATTGAAGGATAATATACATAGGAAATTGTGCATTTCACTGCTAACTATTAAGAATTTTACCAGTGTTGTTCAAGTTCTCATGTTTTTAATTGCTATCAGATAGTTTTCATCGATGGACACCAAACCACTCACCCTCCCTGATGGATATCACATCCTAACACTTCCTCAGTGGTAGTTCGATCAGTTGAATTCAACTCAGTTTGCCAACATGCGGTTCACGTATTATGTCGATAGAATATCACGAAGTAAGGCCCACACTAATATCGTCTGTTTCGAAGTGTACATACGTCAGCACTTGCTTTAACATGGCAACGAACTTCCATGTCGCTCAGTGAGTTTGTTTATTCTACTCCTAAGTGCAGGTTCACACAATCGTACATACGAACCTTTGACCGATTAAGTACTGTGCCCTGGTTGCATTAATTAGCCCGCTTATCTAGTTGCATGCTGGAACTGATAATTAAATTGATCTGACTGATATCTGATTAGCAGTGACTGTAACACAGGCTTACAAGAAATTCTCCTGATAATGTGCATAGCTTAGTCGTACATCCGAACCTTTGATTGCGATCTGATCAAGCTAGCCTGCCAGTTCGCTTGATCATGTGCTGATTTACGCGAGGCGTGGTTGTTGTTGTTGACCGTTCGACATTTGCTAAGCGATCGGACAACTTCATTTTTAGCTTGATGAGGATGAAAAACGAATTATTGTGGTGTACCCAAGTCGCAACAGGTCAATTTTAAAAACAAGTAACTTACAGTTTGATGCATCACAATTCTTCCGGTAGACCAAGAACACAATAAGATGCTGTTGCTGCCCTCGGTTTTGTCTAAGAGGAGCTCTTGTAGGGTAGCACAATAGTACGATTTTTCACGGCCTTTTATTTACAGTCTTTCGAACTATTTAACGATTTATAACTCCAAGTACTTTGAGTAGTGATCCGGATCCTTGACTTGAAATTTGCCAACGGGTTATTCGCCACGAGGGTTGTGGAAATTTACTATCTCAGAGTGACATCTTTTATCCGAGTGTATCCGTCTCAGCTTTTAGGCGACCGAGGGTATTAGGTGGTTTTTGACAGGTTTGCAGTACACAGTGAAATTATCACCCAGGCATTGTTAATTAAACATTAATCGGACCAGTGTAATTATTCTCTCACGCATGTGACTAGACAAACAAGCCAGTTAATGCAACCAGAATGAAGATAGACGCATGTATGTTTTTGACATTTCATTTTCGGACCGGTACTATTGTGTGGGGAGTCTACAGAGTTAGATCGATATATCGATCAGCCTTATGGCAGAAAAACTGCGTCACCGGTCGGTCACTCGGCGATTGCTTGGTTGGTCTATTGCGTCACGCTGGTCCACTGGTTTGACCACATATGTTGGCGATCGATCCGGCGGATCTCTGGCTGTCGTAGACGCAGCGTCTGAACAAACCATTTTTGATGACGTAATACCGGGCCAAGCACCCTGATGTAAAAGTCGTGTAGACTTTATCGTGTTCTCACTTGAATAACCTTTGATGGGTTGCCAGGCAAGCGGCGGACCACTTGAAAGGCTTGGTCAGCGTTCACCTGGTGCCCACAATTAAGGCAAAATAATCCATCGATCAGAGGCGCGTGTGCGCATAAGTGTGCATTCGCGAAATCCACTGGGATGGAATTAAGAATTATATTAAAATACGCCTCTAAGCTCGAAAACATACATTTTTGCATTCAACTGTAAAGGAGATCCTGTGTATTTTCGATTAAACAGTAATGCGGACACTCGCATGTTTCTATTAACAAAGTCAAATTTGAAGGCTTCGTTAACGGACCTATAGGTGTCTCCTGGGTCACATCAGTTTGCTTAGTTAATCGGCCCCTGCTCGGCTGATCCGATGAATCTGGAAGTTAATAGTGAGACTGCACCAACTCAGCCCATTTGACTGCTTCAATTTATTGAGTTTTTTTTCTGGCCAACGCTATAAATTAATAGCATACTTATCACTCACTTGATTTCACCCTAGAATTTTTCTGGTGTCTTGTTTTTACGCAAAACATGTTTGAGCTCTGCAAACTGTCCATTTTCAGACAACGCGTTTATCTACATTCAAGAGCATCTGGGCAAATGGACATTTCAAGTGGTTATCAGCACTACGCTATCCGCTGACACGTTCTTTCTGATGTCGTGAGTCACATTTGTTGCATATTGTTGCACGGTCGTAAGCGATTAAGGAGATATTATTTCAACACGGCTCACCGAAAAAGTGTATAAAAATCTCCTCTTTTGTCCTCTCAGTGGCCTGCTGACTGTTTACACAAACGTTCCACGACTGAGGTCTTGTCGGAGTTTGTGGCGAAAATTACGATTCTGGCTTATCTATGCCATCCATCGAATGCTGCGGTAAGTGTGTCTATTCAGCCTCTGATTGTTAATGGCGTGTGAATGTCGCATGGTCTCATTTCTGTTCTCGCCTCCCCATATACAGTAATTTGTAAGGTAAGTTGGTAGCACCCGTTACTAAACTGGCCTGTCTTAGTGATCGACATCAAGTAACTGATCCACTACCATCACAATAAGTGGCTTGCGTTGCACAACTTAAGGCTCCACTTACATCTTGTATCGGGTTAAAACCCAAAATCATGATACCGGGTAAGGTAACATAAAGATGGAGTCATGTGATTAGCTGGTATCTGACTTGTTGTCACCGGGGTAGGGTCCAGCTGGTTCGGATTGGGAGCATTTAACTACACAGACTGGCAGTTGGTTGCTGACTATGGTTGTCTATAATAAAAATATGACTGGTTCACATCTAGCAATTGAAAATCCTTCTGAACAAAACACGTTTCTTCACTTTACTCTAGTGCGGCATCATTCTTTGGACCTTCCGTTTGTCCTTGCCTCTGGATCACCTCCGACCGAGTGACACATGGACCAGCGACTAGCCGCCAGCGTCCACTGGACTGTGACCTTACATTTATTAGCAATGTTGTGCCTACAAACAGCAGTGGCAGTACATTCTGAAGTATCATCCCATCATTTGCTGGCTATGGTATGCTGTGTACGCAACAATTCATGTACACTGGGTGTAAACATTTAACGACAAACTTATATGATGCCCAAACCTTCGACGCTATCCACCTTAATGTTAGGGCAATAGCAACAAACAGACCAATTCTGTCTGAAAACATACGGCTGAATAGTGTTCAGCAGCATGAATAAGGAGAAAATATAAGCAAAAAATACGGAAGTGATAGATAGACAATTATCCGACCACGCCTATTCGAAATGGGGCTGTCAGACCAAAACGCTTTCTAGGCAATACTCATTCACTTGTAAGATATCCGCATCAAATTTAGTACAAATGAAGTTGAACAGTTTGGGCGTCGTGTTTAACGTGTTATTGATAAACAGATTGGGAATAACACAACTTGCTCGTAACGTTGTGTTATTCCCAATCTGTTTATCAATACTCATTCACCTGTGACCTGAGGACCGAGTATGATACCGTGAGAATAACACCACAATTGCCAGGCCACCTTGCGGGGGGGGGGGGCTATATCACTTCATTATAACATCAATAGCGGTGCATTCGTCTAGTTTTTTTTCGAGGTGGGAGGGTGGTTTAAGATATCAGTGGGTAAAACTGAATAGACAAGAGGCTTTCAGAAGTTTTCGAAGGTCTAGAAGTGATGTCTTAACTTATTTGAGAAGACTGGTGAGCATTGCGAATGCAGCATGCCGTTTTGAACAAAGAAGGTGAGTAGACTCCAGTGCAGCAGGATCTGCTTCTTGACGGAACAATTAAACCAACGACTTTACAGTTACTCACCTTGCGTTTTGAAACAGAATTTCAGGACTTCAAGAGCAAGAAAACCCATAAAACAGTCTCGTCGAAGCAGGACTGAAACTTACATTTCATAGGTTCATCGATTGTTCTTCGTGTACTTGAGTGCAGAGGAGAAACTCTTCTGAACGAGCCTCTGGAACCACTGGTCTAGGTTTCCAGAGAAGGAAGTGCGTTTTGGCCAGTGCGCAAAAGACGGTCAGTCAACCGTTTTATGAGGATCGTTTTCACCTTCCATATTGAGCAAATCGGTCGTACTGAGTGCTGTTTATGACCCTCTAACTTATACGTTCAGATACAGACATACATCGTCATCATCGTGGACAGCAATACGTCACTGGTTCTCATTGACGATTAACTGTCACGCAACCATGAAGAAGGTAAAAAGCAAACTCTGTGCAAGAAGAGAGAAGAAAAAAGAAGGGGACAGGAGGAGACCTAACTATTAAAAGTAGCTACGTCCATATTCATACATTCAACATCAAGGTGCCCATTCTCTACTAACAAACAACTGAGCTGTGGTTGAAATAAGGCGCCATCAGCAGGACACCTTCCTCACGACTTTCACTGCTCCGCACCATTAACTGAACTCAGCTCACAGACAACCCGGACAAATGACGACAACATTCATGTCACTGAGTTCGATTAGCCGCCATCTCACCTGAAGTCTCCAGCCATCAACTCTGTGAGCCACGAGATCCCCAGCCTGGGAGGCGAACCCACCTTATAGTGGCCAACCCCTTGGTGAACGACTTCATTTCATTACGCCAAGTCTTCAGCATTCCATCTCGCACATTACGCCAATCGGCCCCAGTGTCGTCAAAGAGTGGTTTAGATTGGCAAACTCCACCACAGCTTTAGAGATACAGATTTCGACTTCATTCCCTACGCCTACGCCTACGCCTTCGCTGATGCAGCTTCTCAGGCACACAAACCGGTAAACAGCCTCCATGAATTCATTATCTAACGGTCCTGGAATCTTTTTTGAATGTGAGGACTGTTATCAATTGATTCCAACAAGGAGGAGTGTTCTCGGTCATCCACATAAGTTGAAACAACTGAGTCCAAGCATCTACTAATGCATCCCCACCTTTTTTGAATAGCGTCAGCACGAGATCATTCAGACCTGCAACCGTATTACTTTTGAGAGTCAAAATGCAGTTGCGAACCTCAGCCTCAGTGAGTGGTGATAGGTCTACCGCCCAGAATGCCACGTTACAAGTTTTTGGCGGCTACTCAGTAGAAGCAGGAGGCCAGTTAAATTGACCCACAAAATGTTCCGCTCAACGCTCCAACCTATCGGAGTTGTTGGTGTGGGTGTGCCATTTGCCTTGCTTATAGCTTCACTAAAAAACGATCCTCTGGACCAGTAGCACGGATGAGCTTGAATAGATTGCCGATCTTTCATGAAGCAAAAGCGGTTTCTATTTCCCTGACTTTTTCCATTAACCAAGCCTCACGATCAGTCTTCAGGCTACGTTTCAGTTTCCTGCGGATATCTCTCCTGGTCTTGTTATGTGAACTGCCAGGAAGAATGTTCCGTTTGACTTACAACAACTTCGTGGATTTCTCCGAGATCCAACGTTTGTTCGACCCATGTACCCCCCGTGCCTCATGCTACAGTATCTGCTTTACGAATGGCCTGCAAAATCTGCGTCCAGTAGCCATTCGGATCTTCAAGACAAGAACTGCTAAGCCTGCTTTCTGAGCTGGTTTGATACTCATACTTTACTGATGGTAAAGCCAGCTAATCAAAATCTAGTCGTTGCTCGGGAAGAGTAAGAATGAAACGGCAACGTACCAACGCGTGACCTGAATTGAAGTATGTGCTCTAGCAAGAACAACAGCCTTGATTGAAACCCCATCACCTATAAGTGACAGCTGTGCGGTTTAACTGAGACCAGGCCTGTTTCGAAGAAGGTAGGCACCAAGTCTGACAGTGACGTGCACAATGTCTAAAACTAGTGTTGGCTAAAATAGTGGCTTATGCTCAGAACACAGCTGCAACAATCGCCCGCCGTTATCCAAACGATGTGATACTATCCCAAATCTGCTACCTAAACGAGAATTGGCCTCACCAAGGCGACCGACCTGAGCATTCATATCTCCGACCAGAATGGCTATATCAGAAACATGTGTCGATCGAAGCAGAG
Organism: Paragonimus westermani; assembly: GCA_008508345.1. Lineage (NCBI taxonomy): Eukaryota > Metazoa > Platyhelminthes > Trematoda > Plagiorchiida > Troglotrematidae > Paragonimus > Paragonimus westermani. The sequence continues at coordinate 73,685 of QNGE01000151.1, forward strand.
AGGCCAGACCCGAATAAAAGGCGTCCTTGACGCCGGCGTCACTATTCTCGGTTGGAGCATAAGCAGGCACGATGAAAAGGTAATTGAAGTTTCCACATCTAAAACTGACCTTAGCAGAACCTCTCAAACGTACGACACAAATCTACCGTTAACATAAATGTAATCTACCAATGTAGTGACCGCCGTGGAGTCACCTGAAGTGTACAACCAGTATCGGGTAGACAGTGCTGATGTCGTTAGTTCCATACGTTGACTACTGCCCTGTATTCTAGTCTCTGAAACACAACAGACATCGACATTTAAGGAGTCTAACGTTCGTGCGAGAGCAGGGTGTTAACTTATCTGTTTTAGAGTGCTAACGTCGAAGGTACCTGTAATAATCCACATTCTAGGCGACCCGATGCAGTATGGAATTAAAAGTGTTCTGAGTATTCATGGTTGTATATAGACTGATATACTGTCAGAAAGCCCATACATAGGCAGGAGAACGATTAGTTTTCGCAACCAAAGCCTTTAGCTCAAAAGCCTGTACCGCGAGGCAGCGAGTGGTTAGCAGTGTACCAAACACGGTAAATTTTTCGGAAAAAGATGCCGATTTTTTTCCAACTCCCAACCCGGAGGACCAGGAGATTGTGTTTTTTCAAACCTTTACTTATTGACCTGCTTGGTATGGGTGACTCTGTCAGCGTTATGGCCACACCGCCCAATTCATCATAGTAGGCCATGGAGGTGCGCATGTAGTCAAACCTCGTCACGGTCCAGTCTCTGTGACGGCCACTTCTGTATGAAAGCGCACTGTAATCTTTAAACAACACAACTCTCCTGACAAAAATGTGTTCGCTAATCGGTTTGTCAAGTGTAAAGGAGCATCAAAGCTTGAAGGTTCGTTCAAACTGTCTAGGACATTGAAACGAACATAGGATAGCCCTAAGCGTAAGATAAAACAGATTCTTACTAATAGTGCTTGGTCACGACAACATGGTGAATCATTCCGTACTAGTCCTTTGTTGAATGACGACAACTACAATAACCGCGTAATTTTGTTATGGCTATTTTCCACCTTTCTGTATGGTGGATATTCAAACAGGATTCAGCCTGTCCAAGTTCAATCACATCTGCTCGTTTTTTGTTAACAGTGACTTCCGGCGATTTAATACTGAGCACATTAACGGTGTGAGGAGCGCCTGTGTTCGACTATTCCTCCTCGAGTCAATACAGTTACGTAATTTTCATAAGGATATGCCATTATACAAACCACGAGAACCAAGATGTGGCCGTTAACAAACGACGCTATGGGCAACCACCAGACTTCACAATAACTGGCTAGATCCGTACACGACGTTGGCTGAATGTTATGTCACACGGTCAGGAGCAAGTGCTTGTGTTGTGTCCGCAACAGACGCTTGGCCAACTANTGCTTTGGAAAAGCACCCCGACTTGGCGTTTTTGAGAACTCGAGGGCATTGTGATCTATGTTGATTGTCCATTCAACAATTGTAAGATATCCCCATCAAATTTAGTATGAGTGAAGGTGAATAGTTTTGGCGTCGTGTTTAACATGTTATTGATAAACAGATTGGGAATAACACAACTTGCTCGTAAAGTTGCTTTATTCCCAATCTGTTTATCCATTCAACAATGTTGAAACACTGGGTTCCCTTAAACAACTTCATCATTGCAGAAAGAAGACATATGTTGCGATGTATTCGTCGTATCCGACCATTATATTTCAAAAAAGTTCGCGAAATTACACAAATGTGCGCTGTGGATTAGACACAGCCCATGGTGTCATACTCATTCCAGTTAAGACCGTATCATCCACACAGAGCAGCACATATTGCAACCGACTGGGCAACACCGAACGCCTTAGAGGCGCAGAATCCATCTGTGGAACAATGAAACTGTGATTTTCAACAAGGAATCTGACATGCAGCTGGTTAATGTTAGGCTGCCGAAGACATAAAGTTCAATTTGATACGCATCATCGAATTCAGGTTACATTATAATCAGCTCAGTTGTCAGTATTGTACATCTGTGTGAGAAGGTAAGAGCAATCCTAGACAAACACAAAACGGTAAGATTCACTTCAGGTTCGCGAGAAGAGTCTCGCCACTATTTTAATGACTCTCCCAGGCTATGTATACTAACACAGGCCACTGAAGATTCCTTCATTTCATCGGTATTGACAGATAAACACGTTCATACGATCTTTTAAAACTGGGTCCGCAATCTATCAGGATGTACGAAAATTGTCTCGGACACAGCAGAAATGGATGTTTTTTACAACTAGTTATTGAGCACTTGTGGATTGGTTGGCGAACTGAATTCCTAGAAGAATAACTGTGTGACGAGCATGACTGATCGGTTTCGTTTCTGTTTCCCATATACATTTTTTTCCTATCTTAATCTTATTCACATTCATGAACGTTCTAAAAAAAATACATTCTCCGTTGCCGCGCCATATTGCGTTTCACAATTTCTGTACATTCGGTTGTTGTTCAATTCAGTTCAATCTCAAAACCACCTTTTCGCTTTGCGTCTTCAAGCTATTCACAATAATCGCTGAGATGGATCGTCTGCGGGTTAACTCAAAAGCTGGGAGAGTAAAAGATTATTTGGTGACGTCTTATATTTCGTGTGTCAAACCGTCTGATTTAGACAAGAAGTTCGCCCATTCTTTACGTCTCTCTGGCAAAAATGTTCACACTTCTGTCAAAATGTTCGCCTTTCCAGACTGTTAAAACGATATTTGCAAATTCGCGCTAAAGAAAACACTTCTCCAATATTGTCAACCATAAATTTTACAGTAGCTCACAAACCCAAATTTAATGCGAGGATTCGGAGAAAATCGTTGTCCGCTGGAATTCTGCTTCAGGGAGCTGCAAACATAAGCAGCTAAACGTGAATACGGTGCCCAGTTAGAGGATCAGCTGCGTGATCGACTACATACTGGTATTAAATTGTCTGAGTTACAACGGAAACTTTTATTGCGACATAACTAAATGCATGTGAAAAACCTCAGGTGGTAAAAGGAGTTACGAGGAAGTTACCGATGCTGTCCTGTGAAACTATTCCGAAGGCGATGATTCAAGGGCTAAAGAAGACCATAAATTCAATCCGCGTGCTGATCTATAACCGTCAACTCCATGCCACAGTAGCTTAAGAACTGCGCATCTTGTGGGCGTAAACACTGACATCTCTCTGTTAACTTCGGTGAATATGGCTAACATTAACCGACCTACACTGGACCCTCTAAGGCTGCGGGAGTTATGTAGATATCGAAGCTAACGGTTGAAGTTTCGGGATGTTCAGTCATTCGCAAAAGCAGATCACTCCATTTAGTTCACGGAAGGGTGGCAATAACGTCCCCGAGTAACGAATTGGAACACAGCTTACTACGAGGTGCATGCACAGCAGAGGAAACCGAGGACGCACTAAATAGTTTTTCACTCTCTGGAGTCGTTCCAAACTTTGATATTAACGATGTTAATTATCAAATAAAACTTTCTGAAGTGTCAGTCGATTCGGTAGTGCTTAATACACTGTTAAGATTGTAACTATACATTCGTCTGCCTTCTGGGTCTTAGGGTATATACCAGAATGCTGTTGTGTCCGCAAAGGACGCTTGGCCAGCAAGTTCCGATTCCACAGTACTGTATATTACGATATCAACTCCATATACCGCCACATTATCTAGTCGTTTTACCAGCTGAACCATCAGTATACTACTCACAACGAAACTGCCTGTTATACAACACTTGTGTGTGGTTAGAGTGGATTTGATTGATCTGTGGCGACGGAAGTCACGAGGGCTAAACAGATTTCTCTAGAGTGTACAGGTTACGATTGTGTAATTTGTTTACAATCAATTCGGCGGCCACCAGAGCGCACGTTTACCTCTATTTTCATTCGTTAATTGATAGGACGGTGTTTGGCGACTGATTTGTGCTGGTTTCTGATTGAATAGATGATGCATTTTGATAACAAGGATGATAACTACATTTTATTTGTATGTGTACATCATAAAAATACAGTATTCTTTCTAACAAGAGACGTTGTCCGTTGAGGGCAACTGGATAGCGTGGTGTAGACCTTTCCTTTTTAACGATAATCACCTCAGTCTACGAAATCCCAGCAATGAGAATGCTGCACAGTGGATCGCATCACGCTACTTTATCAGTAGAGTAAAAACGACCCTGATTGTTATTGATTATTACTAGATCGTTAACATATTGCCTACTGTATAAGAAGAGATACACTACCTAGTGCCGTTAGCTTACAGTTTTAATGAACGTGTGCCACAGAAAAGCATGGTTGGCGGCATCCGATTCGGATTAGCCTGTCACAGTGACCGAAGCCAAAGGACGCCTGCGCTTAACCATCACTACAATTGGCTTGCGCTGCACCACGTGCAGTTCCACCCACACACCACATATCCAGTGTAAACCCGAAGGAATAAGACCGGGAGGTGTGCCAGTGGGGCCTTTGTGTCCAGCCGGCCAATGCTGGTTAGCCACTTGATTGGC
>QNGE01000151.1:81746-118367 GCA_008508345.1 Paragonimus westermani
GTGTTTGGCAGTAGCATGTTTTCGCCTATCCACCCTGCCATGTGCAGCAGATAGGGCGACCCGGTTTATCCTGCGCGACGGCCGATGCAGTATACTATTTGGTTTAGTTTGTATCATCATCATTGTAAGTATGGGCTTCGGATACTGCCAGGACGCCCAGACCTGTGCAGGAGAGCGATTAGGGCCCTCAACCAAAGCCTTCGGGTAAAAAGCCTGAACTGCAAAGCAGCAGCTGTCTCACACACACGCAGATGCGACAGCATCAAACACCACTGTACACAGGAACCAAGCAACCAGACACACAGTCAGTCCAGGCAAAACGGAGCAACAACACACAGTCTCCACGCATAACAAACGCACGCATCTGCATTCTGTCTGGCTGCTCCCCATCGGCCAGTCTGACAAGACTGAACCCTCAGGGACCAAAGTCACAGTCAGCACAGCCCTCAGGATCTGAACAGCACGCAAGCCCGACCACCACGCCAAGGTAGCAGAAACGGTCAGGACTCACCGTATTAATGCCAAATTAACTGACGGTATCTAACACCCCCTTGAAGAACTTCTCACTTCTTGATTAATTCCAGCGGTTTCCTGAATGGAAAGACTATGGTTGTTCATCAGTGTAAAAGCCACAAGTTGTTAAAACAACTGCTGTCAGCGTTGTGCTCACGAAAAGATCTGTAACTAACCTCTTAATTTTTCGGTGGTTGACATTTTGTGCAACAGGTGTACGAGCTGACATGCGTGCTGACTCTAAACTTTTCATGACTCTGGCTGCATTGACTTAAGTTAACTGTCGATCGTGCAGCGTTGTATTCATTTCTCCCGAGCCTCTTGATGGCATATTATCTTATCAGACAACGTTATGTATACCAATACAGACACAAATGTTTTGCGTTCAACACGTGTAGACGAATACGGATGAAGTGCATTTCCGCTGATAATGCAAATTAAACTCTTGAAATATTCAAAGAACTTCAACGTTCTGACTTGCGTAGATCATTTGACATCGGCGTATAGGGATGAAAAATTCTCGGGTCGATACAGTAACAGGATTTCACCGCAAATTCGTGATTCAGTGTGTATTTTGTGAAAAGATAACTGATTCAGATAAATCAGGAAATGCTTGAATTATATTCATCAAATTACGATGTACACAGACACAATGTTTTGCCGATTTCGCATAAGGAAACTAGCACCTTAGTCAACTACATGAGTTTTCGTTCCACTACTCAGGCTAACTCCGGCCTATCTGCTCGTGATGTTTCTCTACACGGGGTTGTTCATCCACGTGACTGACGGACCACTTTATCCACAACGTCCCGAGTTGCTCGACATTCAATATTGTCGTGAACACTGGTGGGTAACCTACCTGAGTAATTTCATCTATACGAATGAATCGGTGAGCTGCTCCAGTTAAAGATGTATCCGTCAACCAGCGGTTTTTTCCCCCTCTGTTCTAGTATCAATTTTGTGATTGTCATTGTTCTTCGTCCAATTTATAACCATACCTCCACGCGACTTCATACTGCAAACAGGAATCATCTATTAGAGGTGCAGACTGTCGGTCACTTGGGATGCCCTCAACGTTCAGTCAGAGTGATGCGGCCAGTCCATCATGTAAACATGAACCGACTCATCGTACATGAGATGGATCGTGGCTGCACTCTGTGAAGAGAGTACGTGTGAATTGTATCACAATCCCACACACAGTCTTCTGTCATGATTCCATGAAGAGAATCTCCATTCATCCGTCCCGATGATTCGACTTCATAAGACGCCAGGATAAACCCAACATCCACTTTTGCTTTTCTGTGCTAATTTATGAAGAGCAGTATACGTACTCGAAAAAATGGATAGAATAAGTGTGCATTCTGAATGTCATCCATTTGTGCTCAACGCTACCGGAGATCTAATAAGCTTAGTCAGATCACGTCTGACGTCAAGCGAACTCCGTTTCGTTGAACTTTTGGGCTATCTTAAGTTTATTATTCTTGAGGGGGACATAAAAAATGAGTTTATCACTCTTAACAGTACATAAAATATTTATATCGACCCTATTCTACACTCTACTTGCCAGCCTGTTGCCAAAACTGTCGATGTTTTTCATCTTCGTCATCACGCACAGCTTGACATGCAACTAAGTCAAAATATGATTTTATTTGACAAAGGATGATTACGTAATCTCAACACAATACGTTCGCATTTGGAACGAAATATCTCATGTGCACCCGGTTACCTGATCATACTAGTCTGATTGAAATATGCAGGCAGCTTCAACGATTGTCAATTAACATTTCTTTCTTCTGTTTATTGTCTGATGCGTTCATTTTTACTAGAGAAGAGAGCTAGAGATTTGACTCCATTCGCAAGTTCTTACTCTGCATCCTCGTGGAATTTGAAAATGCACACAGCTAACAGCTGCTTCCGTTGTTCAGATTATTATACAATATATGTTAATAGGGTAACATTTAGACTTCCATATTTAGGGTGGACTTTTCTGTACAGCAACTAACGGTGTGATCAAAGAATACAACTTCCTAACTTATCAGTCTGCCTTCTCTACCCCGATCGGTTACCAGTTGCTTTGACGGTCGTCTGTCAACTCACCGAATCCGGTGAAATTTCTTCGAGTCTGTCGAAAGATGAGGACCACATGTAGGATCGAGTGAAAATCAAGGTTCATGTGAGGTGCATTTTTCGAAGTGCTCATAGTATCAGTAAACTGTTTTATTCATTCTGAGCAAGTGGTTACTCAGCTACTGCACACCCGCAACAATCCAATTCGTTCGATCGAGGGCAAATTCGTCTAAGTGAAATATGCTTGTCAGACTCATGTGGGCTGAATGGTGTGAAACGTTACTTCCACTTTGTTACCCAAGAGCTCACGGCCACAGTCAAGTGACTGCATAATAGGAGATCAGAGCCAGCTTCTGTTGATATGTGCAGTTGTGCGAAGGGTATCAGGGGCAGCTTGTATTAACTGGCTGGCGGGAAGCTGAGGAAACTGTTCTCTCTCTCCCTCTCTCTCTCAAGTGACTGTACAATTGCGTATGCACTGACTGAGTATTCCTTGACACAGAGTGTATGAAATAAGTTTCCATTGTTATTACCGATTACTTCTGGATGTCGATCGATCATGTGATTGTTCCTCCAATAGTGGTCATCCAAACAGCCACCTGTCCATTCGGTTCAACACAATTCCATCTTTTTTTACGCATAATGACCGTGGATGACCTAAGTCTGGCACTCCCGGGGAATCACCATTTTGTCTCGAGAAGGGGAAAAGAAGAGATTAAAGGATGAGTGACTCAGTCATCGCACGGATATTTCCAAACTACAAATTCATGAGGATTCAGTCTATGCACTAGTTACTGTGTGATCAGCAGGTGTCATGAGTTGTTCTTACGAAGTGAATCGTTGACACATTAAGATACCAAACTTACTACCACATCAACTGCCAATGTTTTCCATCTAGAGGTTTGTAAGCTGCCAATGCGTTGACCGGATACTACAGTCCGGTATGTGAATACAAACCATCATACAGTAAAAGTACCGCACTATTTAGAGCCTGCTTCATTCTGACTCTCCTGATCATTCTTGCCCAGCTATATATAGTACTCGGTATCTACTTTCCAGTCATACTGAGGACCAGCAGATACATATGAAATTGAATGGTATTCAATGAAGGCCAGTCAGACGATGAACAACGCGAAACCAGTGCACGTATGTAAAATTATAACGAATCCACAGAGGGGACCGTGTCCATTTTTTTTTTATCAGGTTGGAGTCGGTTAACCGGGGCTAATTGATTACGACTACATCTGGTTTATACGGGGCTTTATGCACACACGCTTCGTGAGGATTAAATGATGAACATCACCCCATCCACTGATTTGTCAAAAATTGTATCTATTAATGTTATCGATGGTGGTGACCACATGCATCTCGTAACCTGTCACACAGGACATCAATTTTTTTGGATTGAGTACCGTATTAGAGGGTTTGTCATAGTATCACGTGCTTGTTTCGGGACATAACTGTCTGTGTCAACTGGTTCACCTCCCCCCCAGAGTTTCGCGCACTTCCAAGATCATCCTCAGTGGGAAAAAAATGCGTCACACTACGAACAGATATGAATTGTAGAGCTTGCCTGCGGTAAACACTATTCAGCGTTTCACGGAACTGCACTCAAAGGCTGGTATTATTCGTTGCATACATCACTTCGTGAAGTTTCAGCTCACGAACCTGACGAGGGTCATTCATGGTAGGTAGGGCGTATATCCTTAAATCATACTGCGACGGTTACACCAAATCTCGAGACGCTTGGTTTGAAAAGTCTTACCACAACATTCAAATATACTGATACTTCCAAATAGTTGATAATCGGTACACTACAGCAAGTGAGCAGTCTACCAGCATTCTACTGTTATGTTCACTAAACCATTGTTCTCCGATTTTTGTAACTAGACATTTATTAATGGAGCATGACTTTGTACAAGACTGGCTTATTGGAGTGTCAAACAGAATTAGCTGGAGTGTCGAACAGTTAAGCTGTTAGAAAATTAACGAGGTTCGAATTCAAAATTTACAAACTTTCCAAAAGCGTATGTAAAACACAACAAATAAGACAATTTTTCACAGTGGGTCACTTTCCGTCAGATTCATCGGCAACTAGCTCTACGATTTAAACTGAAGAGCACATGTCTGTTCAGAGTTTCTGCGTTCCGGTAGACTGTTCGGTAGGCCTGTTGGAAACGTGACGTTAAAACCGACATTTGCTCTTCCATTGGAACATATCGATGGTGCGTATCCTTTCCACGGTCAGGACATAAACTGAGAAGCATGTTCGCATGCAGTATTTCAAACACCACAGCATTGACTTTATGGCAGACACGGCACAGCTACTATGTTCGGACGCTCACGCCTGCCTGAAGCAATAGTTAACAGTACTGTGACAAGAGAACGCGAACTGTGACACGCAGCTCGTGACAAAACATGCACTTCGGACGAGCCCTAACAACAAAGGGGAGGCTAACATGTTTTGACTGTTTTGAGGAGAGCTTGAGTGAATGGTCTAATGGATTCGAAAGCTGTGAGTGAATGTGAGTAATTTCGAATTGACTGAATCAACTCTCCGTTTACTCTTGAGTAGACTATCTGACCCCACTTTTTTGTCTCATTCAGTGCATGTCATGGACTTGGTACCTGGCCAACGAACTCCAGTTTTCTATTTTCCTGGCCCCCGTATTTCTAACTCTCACCTACTGGTAAGAAAAACACCTTGTTTGGGTCTGAATGATCCACATGTTAACGAAATAACCTCGATCGCATTGTGTGTAGAATGTAGTTTGCTTTCTGAGATCTTGTTCTATTTCATGTTCATTTATTAATCAACCGTGTGTGTACCAATATATCTGACACACAAGCCATTACATTCATTTGGCATCAGTGCCACAGTAAACGTGTGGTTGAGTAGGAGCCTTTGAAACGAAACCTGGCACCAAATATATGCGATTTACTTGTCTTTATTGACTACGAAAATAGTTGTTTACGGAGGCAGAGAGTCATAGTGCTAACAAATGATTAACAGACCATCGTATTTAGTTAAAACTTATCTGTCAACAGATAGTGTCACCTCTTAGGCAGTTCTCTGCTAACCGAACTAACGTTCTGTTTGTTCTACCTGGAACATTGCAAGCAGAAGTGAGAGAGAACGGAACACAGATGTCAAAGCGTCTCACTGGAACCGTCAAAACCTGATACGGTATCCAGCTACGGCAGATGAGCAAGAGTTTGCCACTCCCACATCGGCCTGTACATCCACTGCAAGCATTGTACTGTTACACAACTTTATGGAACACCACGGTAGCTGATCAAAATCGACGCTCGTTACTCCCATAATTTCAGTAGTATTTGACCATGATTGATGGCAGATTTTGTTGTATTAGTAGGCAGTTTGGCGGGTTAGTTAATTTACAATAGAACCAATCAGCCTATTTGCCAATCAGCTCATTAGTGACATAATTTCTATGCTCATCGTTGGCTTTGGTAGACGTCTGGGTGAATGGTTTGAGAACTGCAGCGGCAGTCGATCTTGTGAATCATTTGACGGATTCCATATGAGACAGTGTGATGGGTAAATGATTGGATCCAACTGTGAAACCACCAAACTTCCAGCCTCACTTCGCAGTTAGGGCGCTTCCAGCGTACGAGCATGTTGTTTCCGTCTCTGGTTCGAATCCAGCCAAAGCTCACATTCTTTCACAACTGGACCCATTCCAAATACTTTATTTTCTCGAGCTTGATCCATCCGTCAAAAACTTGTTATATTTAGCCGCAGCAAAAATGTCAAAATGTCGCTTGGTATGTCTAGAGATTCATGTAATTTCAACGTGTGGAAAAGTCCTGGTAGTAGACTCATCAGCAATACTTAACAGCATAGTTGTCGCCTTCTGTCCAAACGACTGAGCAACCATAAGCCAAAGTGGTTGGGAGTTCGGACATGATATTTCGGTTATACCTAATGTGAGGTCAAGAGCGCAGTGGTTAACACAGCTACCTCGGTAAAGTGTGGCAAGAGTTCATATCTCGGTCGTGGCAAGAGAATGCACAAGTGACAAGCTCGAACATGACGGAAACCCGAATTGAATTCTTCATTTCACATTGGGTTGGTTGAACAACCTATCAAATTGCGCAAGCTGGGAACAAGTAGAAGGGTAACGTTCAGTTTACAAACACCATATCTCCGACCACGTTTCTACCATATCTCCTCATCATCTGTAGATATAATAGAATGATGGTATTCTTTCCTAAAAATAATCTTGGTTCTTGTCTTGGTATTCTCTTTTGACAGCATTGTTGCCATAATGCACACTGTTCCCAAATTCGGGTTTTCTCATAATACCACAATGCCCCTAAAAAGCAATCTGTAATTAGTAGTTGTCTGAATACAGCTAAAGAGTTGTTGCTACCTCCCCTCCGCTATTTTCTTCTTCATCGTCATCATCTGTGTGTCCTTTATTTCACAGGAGTCGCGTGGCAGGCATCGTATTTGCTTTGTTTCTGATATTTTCGTCTGTGGGTTCCACCTACGCGATCGCATATATCAAGAAATATCTGCCTGGAATACTGTCACCGTAAGTAAGACATACGTTTATCTGTTAACTCGTCGTTATCTGCTCACAATTCAACCAGTATCCTGTGTTCATGTAGTTTTGTGAACTATCAGTCCCCACGTGTTTATTTGTGGGTGCTGAACAGAGAATGGTGTTTGCAGGAAGTCGAAAATAATCGTGAATAATAGTTTTTTTATCACTCCGTATCTCACCAACACAAGCATGCGCCTGAACCATTGAGTTCTTTCGATCCATTTAGGCAGATTAATTGGAAGACACATTGCAATTCTACGCCATTTCGTAGACTGTCGCTAGCCGTAAATGTCTCGCAAAATAAACAGACTATTAAGAACTAGGTGAAATAGCTTAAAGTACAAATCGAACTGGTTCATCAGTGTTACTCAATGTTAAATCCGAGGGGAAAAAGTTGACAGTTTTTTCTGAATCCATAGAAGTGGCTGATTATCGAGACTTCGACATACTAAAGGATTTGTGAATTGGGAGACTTCCTCAATACTGTAGACTGTGAAACAACACTAACGTCAAGAATTGTGGCCCGTATTGTCTTTTGCGATTGGTGGTGTGGCGTTTCGTGTTCTCTGAGTGTTCCTCACTAGATATGAGTTGATGCAAATGCCAACCAATTTGGGATCTGTTCATCGGTCCTGGTTTCACGCATTTTTCTGTTCTATCAGTATAGATGTTCCCTCAGCAACATGAAAATTGCTACATACGATAACTAGTTGAAAACGTAAGACTTCGCTTTTTGACCGAGGGTAGACACAATCTAGATGTTTTTGATAGTACTACAAAGTTCACTGCGTTTTACACGGGTTTCAATGTGGAGCTAGTCTTGTTTCCAGAAATGCTCATCAAACCGATTGTGATATCGGCTGCCTTCTAGAAACTCCAACCGTTGCATTTTCAGAGACTCAGATGGACAGATTTAGAGACCGGAAATATTGTTTACTCAACCTTAGTTTTGCCCAACTCAGCTAACGCCCTACCTAATGAGCTCCCCATGACTACGCAACGCTACTCACGAAAATGTGTATGACCCGATCATTCACATTATATATTCCCACAAACTATTTTTTGGTCAAATTGGCTAACTAACGATGGGACAAAACTACTTGATGGTGAGATTACTTGACTTCAGAAAGCGCTCTATTTACTTCCATCTCGCGTATTTTGTCGATGGACGATGGATGACTGTATTCGTTTCTGTCACTTCACTTGCACACATCTATGGTGTATATTCGTTTTACTGTTAAACCACGTTCTTAATAAATTATTAATACCTCAATTTGTACGGAGTTGTGCGGGGTCAACTTATGTCACCCTTCAGATCATTTACTACCTCTCGTTACTCAAAATAAGCGACAATAACGGTGCATAAACGCACTATCGTGTTATGATCATGTCAAACTAAATTCTGACCATGACCGTCATTTACATCACCTAACTGTTAGCTGAGATAGGCAGAACGATGTTACAAGTCCGAGTTCTCACTCATTAGGCCATTTTCACAATGGGCACATTGTACTACTCGGAATTATGGACTTCGAATAGCCATCGAAATCGTACGTAAATTGAAACGTTCCACGTGATTAATGGTGAGGAAGTATTGAAGCTGTCCATGCAATCTTAACGTGGTGTGTTAACATGACGTTTACATTGGTCTTTTGTTAGATGTTTTATTGTATCGGGGTTTAGATAAACGATGATTTCAGTAGATTTTCATTATACATGCCTTGTTTAGGAGTTATCTTCTATAAACAATCAGCGAATTGTTGACACGTGTTGGTCTGAGCTAACGTGAACCACTTTCGTTTATCACGTTAGCCTGGTTACGCTCACAAGAGCTAAAGATGGCAATGATAGAATGGGGTGCACTCTCCGACTGAAGAAATTTCATTACACGAAATGTTTCGTTTGTGCCTGAAACATCTAAAAGATCTCACTGTGACAAATCTTGATGCAATGTGAGTGTGTGTGAATCTGGAACATTTTCGCAGACTCTGTTGATAAAAACCACTTCCCGCTGTTGAATCCCACTGACTACACAATATCACATTGTTCGAAGCAAGTCAACTAGGCAAAATTACAAAATGGGATGTCTTATTCTCAAGATACTTCGTATCAGTTCAGTGTCACACCACCACTGGAACTTTACAAAAAAAAATATATTTTCTCCGCTGGAAATATTTGAGTCACGTGATGTTCATCCGTTTGCCATCAGTTTGTTGATTTCCAATCTCCACTGGTTCGTTAGGAAAAACACAACCCGTTTGCTAATTGCTGTGTCGAACTGTGAATAGGCGAACTTGACGTGTATCTCAATAGCTCATGTAACGTACGAGTCAGCAAGTTGACCGAACTGAAATTTATGTGCGGTTACTTTTGGAATTTGTTTTTCCTGACGTAGTAGCCTGTGATTGTATATACGGACAGTGAGCCTAAGCTTACTACGTGAGCGTGCGGTGGAAGCCGTAAGGAAGCTGTCTCGCTGATGACGCCTTNGCGGCTGCTACTTTATTACAGGACTCTCTGATCACGCCCACCTCTAGGTCGAATAGCCGCAGTTGCTACTGAATGGTTGTCAGTCTGATATGTTCCACTGTGGAATCGACATAATGGAATCACTTCATCACATATCAGTCAATTGAGTGGGGAGTTTTTGATGATAGGTATCAACAAACACACAAGTTTAGTAGCTGGCAGTCTACGTCTCTATCGGTTGTACACGTAAAGAAGGGTAACTTCACACTCATTCGACGTATATTTAAAGGTTTCACACTACTGATCTGTTCAGTTAACACTTACTAATCAAATGGCACGGGACGCAAACACATTAATGGGATTCGAATTGGAATGGAGTTTTCACGTAAGATATTTGTTCGAGCAACATTTTGTTTGGTCTCCTCAGTCATTTGTCGAGTGGTTAATCGAACAATCGCGTACAGGCAAACTAATGGAATCTGTTCACTCAGCAATCATAACTTGGCATTTGGGGCGTGTTTGGCAACTATGAATGTTTAAATCGTTTTAACGCATGAAGAAACGGAACACAAATGCATACACAGTCGAACTGGTAGAAGGCACATCAACAAACGATTTAATATTCATGCGTGCATTAATCCATCAGCAAAAGAACTGAATAGAATGCAGTCAGTCAGTACATGTTAGTTTAACCCCGACAAACTAAGCGGAGGTGTAGTATGGATACAATCGAAAGATTTGCAAAGACAACAAAAATTCGAAGACGGACGGATTTAAGATTATAACATTAAGGGTAGTCGGTTCATGTAAGACGGATTCTCGACGTAATACGAAAGTCAATACCGTCTTCTGAATAGGTAAAGTTGGTCTCCGAATGTCCGTAGCTGAACGCCGCAAAAAGATTTCAACCAGTGATCAATCATGTACAGTAATATTTACAAATGAACTTGCGATTTAGCTTTATTAAGAGTAAAAACGCAACCATGAGAAGATTTGAGTTGTCTACTCAAATGGATGATGAACAACAGGGCAGATGAAGTAAAAACAATAACAGTCTACAACCTGCTCCTGAAATGTCTTCGGTGTGCCACGTCACACAACCAAAATGCACACTGTCTTTTGTTGAAGCGGATGCAGTTCAATCCAGTACCGTAACTCAACATCGTTCATGCGGCGTAACATAATATCAACCCGCAACTTCGTATATATTTCAAGATTTCAATACAACGGTTGATCATGGCAGAACTTAACGTAATTTCAAGAAGGACTGGATATGAAGAAGGTGTCAATAGTCATACAGTTACATGTACGTTACTATCTTACCACGCCTGACGGCACTCTCAACCAGCAATGCAAATGTTTGCACAATCCTCAGAGTGGCGAGCGACACCACTGGATCAGAACTTCCACAGTCCATGACCACCTACAGACCTTTTTCAACTCCATTAAGCATTATACAATGCGGCAGTCTCGAGACTGAATACAACCTAGATACATGTCATTGGACTATCGGTTACATTTCACCGTTCGAGGACGACCAAGCAGAAAGGAAAATCTGGGTTGGTTGCACTAGTGGGCTGGGTACCACACACATACAGACGCAAATATTACAAATGAAAACTCTAACTAACAGTCGGACGCCTTTGCAAAAGGCAAAATAACGACTTTCTGTGAATGTACCTCGTCAACAATGTAGTTAGCTAGTGAGGTGATACAACCAATTTGGATGAACTAATAAACAGCTTGAAGTGTTTCTCGTGCAACAGTGAGGATGGGATCGGTAGCTATGCAGTATTGTAACAAACCCATACACCTTGAGAATACGGATTGAGTACCACACAGACAAACCTTATCCTTTAAATCGTTCACTGCGATCTGCTAATTTTTGGCAGATAGTCGAAGTAAAGTTATACCGTCCGCATACTCAGGAACCTTCCGGTTATCACCTGGCAGAGATTTTGCCCCGCCCGTATTTTTCATGACTTACGAACGCTTATTCCTCAACGTTATCAATTAATTAGTTGGAATGAAACGAATAGGTCGTATATTTCTGTTGAACAGCATATCGAGCACAGAGTAATCGGTTTGCATTCATAGACAGAATAGAAAGGTTTCTGTAAGGTAGAACACTCGACCGGAAATCTTGTACTTTAGAGACAGATCAAGGGCACATCAAAGACAATTTAATTAAGTTTTGCATCCTTATACTGACTAAAACCTACAATTCAAGGTTTAGTGTTTATTAGAAACGTTGCGCTGTTTGATTTGATGGCCTTTATTTCAATTTTCACTGCTGAGAGCTTATCCTAACTGATCGAGAACCTTAGTTTTGGTTTCCGAATACATCTTCCATTTATACTGTCAGTTTCATTAAGACGTACTACTTTCGTCCTCCGTAATAGAACCATTTTCTAAATAATGAATCCCCATTCGTACTCTTCGCCTATAGTACACAAGCTGGGAAACACCACCACGGCTGCCTTCTGTGGTGGACTGTTTGCCCTATCACGAACTGATCAAATGGTTGGATGATCTACAACCGGTATGTATACTGGTCTCAGTGTGAATTCGACAGACACGTTCCAATTGTGTGACGTGCCGGATGAAAAATGAAACCTAATGTTCTCACTTGATGTGAACTCACAAGTGTATCGTCACAAGAAGCGATTGACTCTGTTTTCGACGCTAGTCTATATCAGACATTATGAAACCCCACATGGTAATGTGCATCAGGAAGGGTGAAACTTATTTGTGACACTTTCAATACAGACAGACTTGTAGGTATGCGATGAAAACGGTTCTGACTGAGTTTTTAAGCATGTGAGACTGCATCACCTGCCTGTTTCATTATATAGATAGCGTTTGGATGTCTATTGATTTTCGTTTAGGATAAAGAATTGTTGCAGAAGCCTTCAGCTATAGTAAACCACTTGCGTTAAACCATTCACTGTTGGAGCTTGAGGGAGGTGACTTTTCTGCTTTTCCGGAGGCCACACATTGCTACCAACCTGAAGTGAGAAATTTTAATGGTTTTTCATCTCTACAACAAAATTTCTCTTTCTAACAGCATATCTAGCTCACAATTCATGAGTCATGTGGTCAACCACAACAATGAATTAGGGATTAGTTTTGCTCATAGCCTATTAATCTCCCTTGATTACGCAGATGGATTTGTCGAGTGGTCAGTCTAACTAAATCACTAGCTCTTCCTCGACGCACGATCGGTGCACTTCATACTGTCTTTCAGTTCCTCTGTAGTTGCATGGATCATTTTGCTGACAAAACCGCCCGGCGACTTGAATCAGACGTCCACGGGTTGATCAAAACTGAACGTCTAGTGTGTCTGCTACATAATATAATAGCTACCCGCAATGCCATAGAATACGCGTGTCCACAGAGGCCTTACCTGACACTGTCTCACTAACCCTGGGTTTAAAATTCACGAACTAGAGTAACAGTTAGTGGCTGTCATTTTGAACCATACTTTTCTTCTAGATTGATTGTTTGCCCCATCGTAGGAATGAAGGATGACCCATGCAAATATGGCTAAAATTCCCACCATCTAGGTCTCGGGGGATGTTTCCATATATCGGTTTATTTGGTTGAGGGGCCACTAAAACTATGAATGCACATCAGCGATGTTACCCCTCAACATCTTCTCTTTAGTCCACTGGCACCAATTGATTTTCGATGGATGTCATCCTATAGAAAATTTTTCTTCCGGGAGGCTTGGGCTGGGAATGTATTATCTTGGGAAGAATTGTGTACAGGGTGAATCATCTAAAGCGATCATCGGTTTGACGATTTCTAACATGGCTTCAACTAATGACCCGTTGCACATGTGTTTTTCACATGTTACATTCTACAACCAACAGAAGCATACGTGCTGATGGTAGTGCTTAGAAAAGCGGTTGATTTTTCTGTTCATGTTGATCACAAACTTACAAGTGAGTGAGGCGCCCGAACTAAACTACTTTTTGTATACACGTTTTGAGGTTATCCTAATAAACGCCTGGTCCCTTCTAATCCTCGAGTTGTTCCTGCCATTCATAGCGATCAACACATCTCCAGTTAATTTGGGGTGAGTGATAAATATTGATGCAAATGTTCAGTCGGCACTGAAAGAGGCTACTGACATACAGTGTTCTTCATACGCCGTGTTGCACGTATATTGAGAACCGATGATAGTGGTCAGTCCTCCAAATAGTCTTCCATAACTTTCGTTTCCGTCACAGCAGGTGTCATCATCGTAGTGTTTTGTCTAATCGTCTCCCATAGGGATTTACATCAGGACTTTCGAAATTCTCCCTGTACGAAATTGATGACGGTACATCAATTAACTGTTCTGCCGAAACACAGCTAGTACATTTTATTTCTAACAGCTGATGTACGCTGAGTTTTACTCGATATTGAACCCTGATGCAATTTCAGTTGTTTACCACGTACGTCAGTTTTAGCCTTTTCAAACCTAAAGGTCGCCTTCGACTTATCTGTTTTTAGCGTCTTCTGGAGCCGTCTTTCGTGAATACACGTTACGGAGAAATAGGTGTATCTCTAAAGATCAATGTATGTTGATCTTATAATCATGGTGAGAACTGTTTTGGCCGAACATTTCCGAAAGGAGAATTCCAGTGAACTTGTTGGATTTCTTCCAAGCAATAACTTGAGTGACGTTGACAGTGCTGCTGGCATTGCCACGCTTAACCTTTCTGAAGGCGTGTATACCATGTTGAACAAGTTGACTGGCTGAGCCGGTATATACGGAATGCGTTTCACACCTCCAAAATTTAGGGCATTGCTTCAGGACTGACGCATCATTATTCTACACTTCTTCACTGTAGACACTCCACTTAAGACTCCGGAGACAGTTTTACACACTTGGAATGCACCGTATTGTTTGCTTGTGGTACTACTGTTAAGAACTTCTCGAGGATAGCAAAGGCACCAGTTACCCTTGCTTACCTGCTTCATCTTTGGCGTTGAAAAGACGTCCAGTTGTTGTTGTTGAAAGGAAGGTTGGATAATGCTTATGTGCGTTCTGTTTTGCTTTGTGGTTCAGCAACATAACCTGTTAAAAAAGAAAATATCGACAGTTTTCTTGTGTTTGTTCAATGCAGCCTGCGCTGTTTAGTCTGTATCCAGTAAGATGATCACTTGAGAAATGCGTCCGTTTGCCAGCGCGTCTTCCTGATTGCTCGGGATACGCGATCAATTGGTCAGCTATTCACGTTGTATAGCTTGCGATGGTTCGGTGACTTGCGTGCCACCTGAATGTTTACCGCAACGGACATTGTATACGGAATCCACCAAGAGTTGTTTGACACGTGCGCTGGTCAGATAACACCGTAGTCAAACCATGAGGACTGACTGGTCCACTGGGGAAAGTGTGTAGATGTCCCCTCCTCGGTCAGGGTCCTCCTGATCAATGAAATCACTGGTAAGGAACGCTAGCCCAGAAGAAGATGTGTCGTACTCGATAGCTTACGTGCATTCATACCACTTCTGTTTATTCCGTTTAGAGTTTTTAGTCTGGTTTGATCTTTTTCGACAGATCATTCCACTGGAGACTCGAGCCACAGTACTTTCTGGACAGGCTCTTGTTCGTTATGATTAGACGAGTAAATGAGGATGACATGCCGTTAGATTTACTGATAGACATAAAGCCCCTTTTCCGTTTCACTATATCCTCATTAGGATGAAAAATTTCCAAAGTCAACATCCCCTTTTTTGTTAACAGGCTTATTTTTGCAACCAATTCTACGAACGTATATTTCGTTGTGTTTACTCTGTCGACCGGAACACAAGTTTGGTCCCCGGCTTGTTATTCTGCTAACTCGAGCCGTTTTACCTTACAAACCTGATCAGACTTAAATTATACACTGGAATCTTGAGAAACCCACGGTATACCACAATCTTTTCAGTTTCCTTAATTACATCACTGTGTACATTCGTAGCGCGTACCCTCTTGTTATGAATTCTATTCATTACAGAATTCACACCAAAATCCGTTCATCTAATTTGGTGCGTAAGCAGTTGTTGACTTCTCTTTGTTGGAATCTATGCTCTTCGAGTGTATTTTGCAAAATTCCGTTTATGGCTTTGCAATTCCCATATTTTCCTTTGTCAGTGAATCTTTCTTTGACATACTTATCAAGCCGTACACGCGTTGGAGCACGTTTGCAACAGGTATGCTTCTGGGCAGGATTCTACTCTCGAAGGCGCCGTACACTTGGGTAAGCTATAATAGCTTTACGTTACATAAATCAGGCATTGGGTTATACTTCAGGTACCGCTGTGTTTTTGAACATCGATGTTTCAGATGAGTAGTCGGGGATTTGATTTATTTTCAACTTGACCATCACTCACATTTGATCACAGCCCTCGCATTCAGATAGACTTTCCAGCCAGCCTCTTTCGAAAACAAGCACTAGACTCGAGTTTCACTCTCATTAGAGCTCCTCAGTAGTGCATATCCTCGCTGGTTTAATGAGTTCAGTGATCTCGACCTGTCTCGGAAGTCCTAATCGCGGGGTTATCGATTGGAGTTAACAGGCAGTAACTGTGTCTCCTCTCGAGACGATCGGGCAACCTGATCATTGCTCACAAGCGAGAGTGGTTGAGCGTTCAGATTTGATGATTCGGTCGTGCCTAATGTGAGGTCAATGGCGCAGTGGTTAACACGGTTGCCTCATGATTGGAATGTCCGGAGTTCAAATCCCGGCCGTGGCAAGGATATGCACTACTGACGAGCTCTAATGAGAGCGAAACTCGAGTCTAGTGCTTCTTTTCGAAAGAGGCTGGCTGGAAAGTCTATCAGAATGCGGAAGCTGCGATCAAATGTGAGTGATGGTCAAATTGAAAATTAGTTTCACTTATATTGCACAACGGGAATTTCACTCCGGCAATCATGTTTAGGTTGTTTCATCGTCTGTTAGATATTTAATAAATATTTGCAGTCCATGCTGGTTGATTTTGTTTTGCCTATAGCAAGCGACCGTTCACATCGACAACTGGCACGCACCTGGCGGATCGGTTACCGTTTAAAGACTCACCCAGTCTGCACACTACTTACCTTACCTCTGGGCTTCAAGTCACTGCTGACTATTGCTACCCTGATTGTCCTGTCCGCTGCAAATTTACAGCCATTATGCATCCTGTGGGGAAGTCGTGAGCACTAATCACAAGCAATGGAAGCTGGAATTCGGCAATGCATAGTAAAATTTTCTACACACAATCTTTCATTTTTGGGCCACCTATATTAAGTTTACCGCCATGAGCTATGTCTTAAATTTTTCGAAAATTATGCCTTTTTGGGGGTGGCGGAGAAGGTTGTGGAGGCATAACCATCCGTGTACGAATATTTAATCAGACTTTGACTGAACAGTCAGTGAATTTATACACCGGAAACGCATTCAATATGTGTTACTCGGAATGGATGACGGGATTCAAATTGACCTTTCAGGGAAAATGTGTTTGTGGATTTTTTTAATGTGACAATTTGCGCTGTGTAAACTAGCCATTTTTTCCCAAATGCGGATGTGCAGTCAACCGACTGACAGAGATGTTCGATTTATCGTGGACGATATTGCAAGTTGTTGGAACTATCGATGATCTTAAAGGCAGCACCCGCAGTGAAGAATCTCTGAGTGGGAATGCCCCAGTCTTGAAACACCACTTTGTGTTTTGAAGGTGCGAAACGCATTCCATACGAGTTAATCTGACCAATCATTTTGTTCAACAGGGTTTGCTTGTTTTCGGCAGAGGGGCTAGGTAGGACAATTTCGTCATCTGCAAACTCGCTGCCAATCAACTTATTGCTTGGGCGAAATCGAACAATAAGCTAGTTGCAACATCACTAAAATTGTTAGACATCCGCAATAGAGTGAACATAAATTTATTTTAGGCGATTCGTGTATTTCACTGGAAATGGTTTGCGGGAGAGTCTGTTCCAGGGGACACTAAGTGCAGCTGATTTGGAAGTGGAATTCACTTTTAAAAAGACTACAACCAATTTATATGACAATTAACTGTAACTCTATAACAGTTGAGTCTACAGCCTGTTGATAAGTAGCATAGCTCAGTGTACAATAATGAAGTGTATTGATTGGGTTCTGGCAAGGGGAAATTTTGCCTCCACATTGACCAACCCCTGACACTGTGAAGCATATCACACAGTAGCTTATCAGCATACGTCAACTGATGTGTGAATCTCGAACACGAAATGTGGTAGAGAAAGATAGCGTACTCACACAGAAAACACTGTCGTCATTCCTAGTATGTTCTCGATAGAGTAGTGATCAACTGTTTGAACCACGGAAGTTCAAGCTCCGGTCTGAGTTTGCATAACCTACGCTACTGATGGGCTCTTGTCAGAGAGATGGATTGTTTTTTTAAATCGTGCCAAATGAAGTTCCGCTCTAAGTGCAACGTTTGCCACTTAACTTTGAAGATTAAGTTGAATTAATCAAAATCCCCCGATAACACCTCAGCAATTGTATTCTTTACCCCTACTTCTTTGATGAGACATAGATTTATTAGTCATTCATTTTTTTCCATTCTGGCCTGAAATCAACGAACGCATGCAAGCACAATTCATGCTTGAACGGATTTAAAATGAACTGCGAAATTCAAAACTATTCTTGTTGGTTGCAATCTGATATCCCATGTATCAGGTCGCATCCAGTGCTGACGTGATGATGTTCGTCATCAGTGGCAAGTTTCCGTTCAAACCACTGCACATTTGCACATTTCAGGTCAACTTGGTGACTATTCGTTCACTACAATGCAAGTGTACATTTTCCGAAATCGGAGAGAGAAGCAAGTAGTCTGGTGGATGTCCAAGTCGGGCTATTTGATTGGGCCTAGTAATTAACACACACGTTCTAGCCACAAATGGACCGGATTTCAGCCCATGTTGTGGACGGCAATATACACGTTATTAGCAGTACATGAAATGATGAATTTTTCTAGTTTCATGTCCCGTTAGTAAGTGTTTCATTTCTCTTTCAACGATCAGACAAATGGAGTTCTGGAAAGCACACTTGGATTCCCCTGGGATTAAAGTAGAATTCCTGTCACTTAATGAATCGACCAGCGTTTAGTACAGCAACGACACCGTTTTCCTCAGTTTTCTCTTGGACAACACAAACTGGGCTTAATCGTTTAACTACATATAGTAGGTCCCCGTAACGTTGACTTTGCACCTTCAAATACAAATTGTTGTTAGAAGGTTGGGTGGACCCTGATGCCAATTCCGTTATTCCACAGAGACAGCGTGATACTGTTAATTGAGTCACCCGTGTAGATGGCGTCATCCCACTTGATTACAATAACGTTGGCAGGGTGCTCATATGAATGTCCAAAACATGTGGTACAATCAAAATTCTTCATTACTTATCAACGGAGGATTACTGTGTGTGTGCCCTGTCTTTTTATACGTCTCACATATCTGATACTTCCCTTACATTTGTGAAAATGCAGGTTGGGTCATGTCTTCCACTGTGACCGAGGGTACGCCGGACCATATCCCGGTCAACGCGGCTACAGACGGCTAGAAATGACCACTAGAGGATTAAGCGGGGAGTTGGTCATTTCCTTTAGTAGGCGTGATCATCCCACCGAGAAAATTTAGTATGTGTTGCTGAATAGGTTCGAAGTGCGTGAGCATCTGTGTTGTTGGTTAGAAACGCCTATGGTTACATAAAAGCGTTATGGTCAGCGATTGATCCATGCCCGTTGTACTTTTGCTTACATGCCTACTGATTCATTCACTCATCGTTCCGTGCACTACCGTCATGTCCGGCAACATCCTATGCCATTGTGTCCGTAAATACGGCTCAGTGTGGAAAATGTACTTGAGCACACATCGTAATAACTCGTAATTTGATCGATTTTTGGTTCGTTCTCTCAACGAAAGTGTGCTTTAGACATATACCAATAAAGCAACTGTTTAAATATAGCTTACTGTGTACAAGTTATCATTGTATTGCGTTTACTACATATTCTTAGGGTCAATCTAGGTTTTTCGCTAAAGAGACACACAAACAAACGTGTTCCGCTGTGTTTAATTGAACGACCAGCAATTCCAGACAGCTATCTAAATAAATTCCCGAAAACCAACCACCTAAGCGAACCAGTTCATTAACCATGACAGTCAGTAGTGCAATCCTAGCACACCTGGTTGATTATAGTCGATCTGTCGATACGATTAATTCATTTCTTGTCATTTACGTTAGAAATTGAGACTATTGATTGCATCCACCAAATCAAGAAAGGTGCGTAGGCTGGGTGTTTAGACGGGTGCCGTCTTATGCATTCCATTGTTTTTTAAGCAGTTGCCTGGTTATGGAACGTTATGCTGAGTTGTAAATGCCTCGTATTTATCAGTGATATCTCACATTTTGGATTGATCGTGGTAGAGAGGGGGTAAACCGTTCTACTTATAAATCAACTAGTGTGAAGATTTTACTCGTATGTTGTTCTCCGAAGTAACACCTCGAATATCATGACTTTACATAAACATGTTTAACTGCATCAACCTGGCGATCCTCAAAAGCACGTTAAGCCTGTTCTGTGTTCCCTAGCTAAATGGGGACTTTTATATTTTCAAGTTGACCATCACTCAAATTTGATCGCAGCGTTCGCATTCAGATAGACTTTCCAGCCGGCCTCTTTCGAAAAGAAGCACTAGACTCGAGTTTCGCTCTCATTAGAGCTCGTCAGTAGTGCATATCTTTGCAAATGAATACAAGGATTAATCTGTGATAATGAAGCTGACTCGTTTTTACGTTTCAGCACAAGGTTTACGGAGACAACTATGTGAATCGATTTTTTGTATGATTGTATTAATTGCGAGGAATATCACAAGGTGTTTTTGGTGAACAGATAACTAACTTAAAACTTCGAAACGAAGATCCACAGAGTGGAACTCACGGGTTACAGGATGAGATAGGCAGACAAACGGAGAAAATCATGCGGGGGTTGACTACCGAGAATGAAAAAGACATCGCAATAATTAAACTGGCATATTTGTTCATTTGGAAGAGACTCAAGTTTGAAAACTGTAGCTCTCGTGATGAAAACAACGTGCCCAAACATGGCAAACATTATACTAGCTGAACCACTAAATCGCCCAGGGAGATTAGAGATTTCACACTTGAGGTCAAGCATTCATCCATCTAACTCTCCTGTCGTGTCAAGTTAGATGCGAAGTCAATCCATGTTGTTCTTAGGCACATTAGGACCTCAACAAGTTAGAGAACGCGTCTGGAGTAGCTTCAGAAGGGTTATTCTGTTTCAGCCGGCATAACAGTTTTGTTAAGTCTCTGTTTACGTGAGATATTCTGACTTTTTCTGTGTCCATCCTTCGAAATACAGTCGTATCAGCAAATCTAAAGAACAGTCCATCTACACAATCTAACTGAATTAGCACGGAAATGTATCGAAGGTGAAATAATTCAGTTTATTATCCAAAATTTCCCATCGCTAAAATACATTCTTTTCTTGCTTTTTGTTGAGACAGGCATACAATATAAGGCCTGATAACACATATTCAGTTATTATTGCTCGGACTGTCCTTCAATATTAATCATTGAAAATAACTGAGCATAGAAGTACCCATTTTACAGTTCTGAGCATCAGTTTTTGGCCATGGGTCTAATGACAGTATTTTCAGTGTCGTTTCACCTGCAGGTCTCAGTTAGAATGTTGGCCGACATCAATTGAACACTACTCACCTCTCGCAGCAGCTTTCGCATTCAGAGCGGCTTTCCGTGCGATCTGTTTTAGAAATGGAAAACTAGATTCGAAGTTCTCTTCTCATTGAATCCTATAAGTGTTGTTCACGTACGTCACATATCCATAAGCTCAGGAGAAAAGAGCGTCAGTCCGTGACTTAAGGGGTTAACGGTTTGACCCTCACTCAGACGACCTGTACTTGACTAGTTTAAACAGAACAGTTACTGCGTTTGTAATCGGGATGAACGGGCAGTCTGAAGGCTGTTCACCCAAAGTTGCATTTGAGCATTTGAGATATGATTGATCGGCCACGCATAGTCTGAGGCTGCTGGCATTGTGACTGACTCTCACTCTCACAAACACGAGGGTCACAGAGCACGTTCCGGCTCGGACAATGATATTTATTGCTGTTAAACGCTAATGACAACGAAACTGAACTCTAATTCTTTCTTACGAAGTGCACCGGCCGAAAGGCTTAACTGAATATAACGACTGTGATGGAATGAGTGGTCAGTTTGGAATAACTGAAGCGGTCTGAATATATATCAGTTTGAGGACACGCATAATGAAATACTCCTACCAATATTCCGCGTTTTTGCAACCGTGGCTCGTGCAAACTATGATGTTTTACGCTGGGTTGTGTCCATCAACAGAACTAAGATGTGACCGAGTCACAACTCGAAAACAGTTATCAGTGCTTTATTCAATGAGCTTTAAATTCATTGCCTAGACTAGATACCAAGTAACTTAACTAGCCGTTGGCAGTAGGCGACATTAGGAGAGATGGAAGCTACAATTAACTAGCGTCAACTCTGCCATCGTTTAGCTAACCTTTTTCTGACTTGGTCGCATTTGCACCACAAAGAAATGGAGCCACAGATAGCGGCTCATTTTTTCACGCGACTAGGGTGCAGGTTAATTGATGTTAAGTTTTTAGATTATAGATGGGGCGGTCTAGAATTAGGTTCTAACTCGTCTCTTTCTACCTATAAACTACACTTTGTTTTGTGAGACTATCACAGTTATGCTTTTGTGTTAGCCATCGGGCTGTTGCTGCTAATTATGATGTTTATTTGAAGTTTCTAGTTTACGAGCACAAAAGTTCATTTTGGAATTGAATTTTTAGAAAATCACTCCTCTCCCTTTTTCACCACAGGCTCACTGATACTATGCCCATAGGTTAAATTAACCAAACCCATGACACCATCAATTTTCTACCCAAACTTTTCAAAACCGAGTTTCTCCAATTTTTAGCACTCATCCCTATTCGGTGGTAGTTGTGAAACAGTCAACAAACATCTGCCTAGCGGTTGAGCTGAAACCAAAATTGTTTTCGCATTTTTATCCAGTCTGAAAAAACATTGATGGCTTTTTTGGTCGGACGATAGAACAGTCGAAATCTTTCGCTTTCAATGCAATGATTTTCCTTCTATTTTAGAGACGTTTCAGACGGAAACATATAATCGCCCTCACGGTTGGACTCAGCCTATCGGCCATCTTCTGCTTGTCTACTGTGTATGGTCTCTACGGTGTAGTGAGTGGTCAGCAAACACCACTGCCCACAGGTGTCGCTGCACTGTACACTGCGTTACATCGTCCTGTGTTTACTTTCGGAGTGGCAATTGTAGTACTTCTTTGTGCAACCGACCTCGCAGGTAAGTTGGATTAGAATTTGATTTTGAACAGGTTGTCCCTGACATTTTTCATCGTTTTATATGATAAATCATTACGAAAGGTTAGTGTTCTACAGCTGGTGTTGGCGTCCTCCAATCCATTTTTGCAAAGTGAGATTTCGATAATGGCAGTTTGTCTGCACAGTTTGTGATGAATCTGCAACAGCAGCTCGGAACCTATCACCAGAGTGATGCATATTCGTTGGATCCAAAACAATCCTAGCAAATCAACTGTCAAATGAAGTAGACTATAATCTTATAAGGCACCGAATAGCAAATTAGAAGTATTATCAAGTCTCAGTTCATACATGATTGAGTTTGTCTTTAAAGAATTCTGCAACGGACGATTTTCAGTAGACTGTAGCAAAAGTAAAGCACAAACAACGAAATCATGTTTGGTATTGTGTGAGTCGATATGACTGCCACAAGGGTCACGGAACCATTATGTCGTACAAAGTAGGGCGAGGCAATCTTTCACAACACAAGCAGCTAATTTGGATAGGTCGGGCTAGCATACGTAAGAAGTATTTCATAGAAAACTAACTTACTGAATAACGGAAAATGTTGCCGTGATTTGTTTACAACACAAATAACAAGCGCCAGAATACAAGGCAATTAAACAAAAAAAAATTCGTCAGTTTTTTTCAATTCTTAGACGACGACGGTTCAACAAACAGCTGGAGGAAAACCATTCTTCTGAATCGCTCAGCCTACTCGTGAGTACGATGGCTTGAACAAATCATTTTTTTTAACGGCTTGTTGCAAATGACTATCACTTTTAGAGAAAAACTAAATTAGCAGTTTTACAATTCGTTTGGAGTAAACGAGTGAGGACAATGAAACACTTGAGGCTTTCGAAGGTTTTGCGGACAACAAACATCTCACTGTTTAATTACTATGGGGCTAGAATCGTTGACAAGGATACAGACGGATAATGGTTGCACTTTGTTGACAGACCAACATTCATGAAAGTTTGGGAAAGCACTTTCCCTCCCAGGCGTACCCTTAGGAGTACGACATTTGGTTCCACTGGTTACTATATATACCCGGTGTGTATCGTAAAGACTTCAAACCGGTCTATGAGAATTAGATCCGATTGTCCCTGTGTTCGATCAAGTGGAGTGAGTTTTTCCAGCTCATTTTGTTATTCTTGCCGTTCAGCCTGTCAGTTCTCCCATTTATGTAGGTAATATTGCGGATATACTGAATGATCCATTCTTAGACCTCGGCTACGCTGGAACCAGTGACAGCATGCGTCCGTACGGGAAGCGCTCGACCCCATTTTTCTGGTCGATCTCGAGTCATAAACAACCGAGATTTCCACACTGATTTAACCAAACATTTTGACGTTAAGAGTTCCACTTGACAACACAGCGGTCATTAGTTCGTTTTATATCATTTATATGAGGCGCTTACTAACCAAGAAACAGAACGAAGTACGGTTACATGGACGTAGACCTTTGAATCCTGTGCTTAAGAAAATTTCGCAAACAGAAAAATCCCAATCTACCTCTTTGAACAAATTGAAACACTTATTTTTAAATGTCAGTGAAGAATTGCAACATAAGGATAGAGTTAACAAAATTTAAGGAAAGTGTTCAGTTCATCATTTCACTATCCATCTGTTAAGTATTTGTCGTCAGATTACTGTGCTGTTTACACGGAGGTGCTCGAAAAGCGGTAGCGAAACTTTCCTCTCCAGTTGAATACCACTCGCATCCTTTTTTCCAACTCTCACATTTATAGTCTTCATCTGACGTACTTTGCAAGAAACTACAGAGATTCTGATTAGTCGTACCAGTCGCATGTGTGAATCTCAGTCAGAAAGAAAAATTAGCCAAGCTTGACTAGAATGTAATAGATGTTGGGGTTTTATCTGTTCTCAAGGTCTTGAAACAAATTGGTAACTTGTGGCGAACTAGGACCTTTATAAATAGCTTTCTCCCTGATTGGTGACTTGTTCTTTGTTTAGCTTCAATTGTTTGTACGGTTTTACATATGACTCATCAGCCTGTTCGATCGTACCGTGAAGCGAGCACTAGTCATCACGTGTCAACCAATTCGGACTCGACGTGTTATTCTGCATCCTAGCAACAAATGCCACATTTTTTTGTTGGTGATGAATAACATAACGGACGGCTTCAGCTAGTAGCACAGGGATTAAAAGTTTTAATGCAATCTCAACATTTCTGTCTCCTATGGCTTGGCGATATCTTGTATTTCAGCAGGTTCGTGATTGCTGTTACCTTCGCCCATTAGTCTACGTCGTACGAGCGCAGCACTCGGTCACCAGTGCTTAGTTTGAGGATTCCCGAATACATGATCCCCCGATCGAGTGAAAAAACAGCACAACCAGCTACCGCTGAGTCGTGTATTGAATCTGTCAGTTCACCGTTTACTTCACTTGACATTAGTCTTCAAGGTCGTGAAAAACCATTAGGTAATAAAGCATTGATAAGGCCGGAAACCAACACAATCTCTCGAATGTCAAGCTGAATGAATGCTCTAGAAGTTAAGTGACTGGTTGAGAATACAGTGCTCTTTCACACTGCTGAATGGAAGCGAAATTGGACCATGGGAGTGTTCTTAATTGCGTCAGTATGTAGACAGTGTTTCTTCACTCATACAAGTTTGGCATTCAGCTCTCCCTTATAACCCTGTTGGGTGATTAAGCTGTTTCGTACTTAACATTTCTCGCTGTCAGAATGTCTATCTCGATAGTTCTAAGGTCGCAGATATCTAAACACTTCACCTTGCTTTGTCTGAACATCCTACCCGTTCCCAAAGAATCGTTTCTGGTAAACCATGCTAACTGTCTCTTCATACTCTGAAGTCCACCATATCACATGGGACTTCCGAATGTTTTGACCTCCAAATTTGTTTGCATGGAATACTCAAATGATGCCATTCGTAACTCCTCGTCAATGTACCGTACAACCTGAAGTATCGTCTCTTCAGCTACTCAGAACATACTCCAGATTGGACGCCACCGACACGTTCAGTGCCCTGTTCCGCATTATAACCGGACTGACCATGCACCTCCTTGGAACTTAGTCAATCGAACGTATAATGCCATCCTTCAATTACTTTAAGCAGCCCACCGACAAGTCGCAGTCCACTGCAGGTCATAAAACGTTCTGTGATGGTTGAATCAAGAGTAATCACTGATGCTGTTCGTCTTTTGATGATGTCCTTTCATGTTTGTCTGTACCCAGTGAGTCATTGCGCACGATACGGTAAGGTGACCTTATTAGGCCGACATCTGCTCTTACACTTTACGGAAAAATTGCTCACCGTGAACGGCATGCTGTTTGAAACATCTGGTGTTACTCTGGGTGTTCACATAAAGTTCATATCCACGCTCCCACTCTCCTGGTGACCTAATATGCTGCGGCAAACGTTGACTGATAACTGGCACACATCCGTGTGTGGGCATATATCTTATGACTATATATCTCTCATTGCGCTTATATTTCATTTATAACACACTTCGTGTACATCTCCAGACCATATGAAAGTTTGATCCCGGATACATCACATGGATAAGCCTTTTTATTCTTTAGTCAGAATTCTTGTGGAAAAGGCGGTTGTTTGAAACAATCATATGTGCACTGGTTTTGTATACCTTCTTCTGTGAGGAAAATGCCGGTAGCCGTTTGAAAACTCTCTCTAGCTTCAACTCAAAAACTTCGTCTTTCCGAGACCTCAGTCAATGGAATGCTTGCCGTTACATCGATCCGCTTGCGTGAGAAATACGCTTGCTACTGTGACGATTACTCCATATCCAACCGTTCTGAGTGTTTTTGTCCTCGCAACTATCTAATCCTTCGTTTTCCGAATGCATGAGTCCTACTGATTGGTACCTCTCACCTAACTTAATTTCGTCCTCATTTCCTCAGGCATTTGCCTAGTTGTATTGGTACTGATTATTCATGTTTCCAAGGCGTCGTCAATTGGGTGATTCATTTTAAAGTCTAGGAATAGTACGTCTTCACGCCACCCGTGTGACTCCAATTGCAGCGACACTCAGCCAGGTTTTAAGCTCTATATGTTTGTACCGTTAGCTAGTTAGTCTGAAAAAAAAAACAGAAATGACTGCGAATAATCACAGTCTTGTCAACTTCGCCTTTGTAAAACTTACCTGACCTGGTAGCAAATAATGTTTCTCACTTCGTCTAGCTCCTATTCGTGCATTGCTTAGCTGGTCCGTATTCCGCATCCCGGCCCGATTAACCTACGGAGTATTTTTGGTTCATCCGATCTGGATCTCTTTCATCGTGCTTGCTTCCCAATGGCCATTTTACCTTACCAATATCAATCTAGTAAGTAACTTTGTCGCTTACACACATTCCTTTCGAATAATCGCATGACTAATCATGGATCAATCATCCGTTTCACTTCTGTCCTCTGCGCTCCCAATGCATCGTTCCGTTTCACAATTAATACATGAGTAACTTTAAAGTTCTTTATATCGCAAGGTTTACAGTACTCACCCCATTTGAAAACGCATCGTACTGGTGGAGAAATTACGGCTTCGAAAACGACATGTGAACACGTGTTTATCACGTGTATCGGTATTGTTCCACATCTGTTGCCGAATTATCTTTGGAAGTTCGCATAGAGAAGAACAATGGATACATTTTCGAATAAAAGCTATTTTGAAGTGCTTCTGGAAAGGGAGTGATAAAGTACTTAACCCTGTACCGAAGGTATCCAAAGAAAGTCATGCTACAAGTTTATGTCTTACAGAAATAGAACACCAGCAGATTGCCGTATGGTTGTGAACGAAGTAAACATCGGACTTGCCTACCGAAGGTGGACTACAATGCGTTCACTGTTGATTCACTCCATATATTTTATACCTCTTAGCAAATTTCCAACTGAATATATCAGATTGAATGTAAGAACTATTCACAGATTTATGGTAAACTATGCACTCTAGGAAAACCTTCGAGAGGAATAAATTAGTTGTCCCTATATGATTGTGGACGTCGAGTCATAATGGAGGATTCTACAATCTCACCAAGTGTTAGACTAACCATTCAGATGACCAGGACAATATAGGACAGATAGAAGACGATTTCGAAATTCTCCAAGGACATCTAATTTCAGCAACCACGGAAGTTACGAGGGTCAAGCCGGCTACAAATAAATTTCTGTTCAATCTGGCATGTAACAGTCGATTCCAAATCGTTCAAGTCGAGTTGCGTTGTTGGGTGAATGAAATAACGTCCTCGTTTCCCAGAATTCGTTTACCTTTTGGCAAACTGTCTTCTCGGGTAGTGTTGATTTCGTTTGCCCTTAAATGGAAAGTCGAGTCCGCTTCTTATCTTTGTGCATGCAACCCATGGTCAGTTACCCTCAGATATGTGTAATCATTTGTGTATTGCCTGATTTAACCACTATCATATATTTAATTCAGTTCACCCTGTCTAAAACGATTGCAATGTCAAAAGTGAAGCCTTAGCAGTCATCGTTTAAAAGTCGTCTTGTAATAAGCAGCAAGGGCCGATCTAACTAAACAGAGACAGACTCATTGGTCCATCCATTCATAACGACTAAAAATCATATCGGATGGTGCTGGAGCTAGTGAAGTTCCTCACCGCAGCAGTGATGGGGACTACTCCAGAACAAAAATTACGGAAAAAGAGGTCAACCGACTGCGGCATATTGTCACTTCATAATCCTTTGTAATCAGTGATTCTAGTCCAAAGAACAATAATCTATACAGACTTTTTATTCTGTCTCTTTAACGTTTCAGCTGATGTTGTTTATATGCGTTCTGGTCATGAGTTATGGAACTGCCTTCCTCCTGGCATTGGTTACCGAATTACCGTTCAACACGATCAAGTGCCTGTTTCAATTAAGATGACAATCTTAAATCCAAGTGCTTATTTTGACGTATTAAGCTGCTTTCGGATTGTAATATTTTTCATTGCTATCAAGATTTACATGTTACCTTTTCCGATTATGTGTATAGTTGTTTGAGACTGGTTGCCTTTTATCCTGTTGTTTTTCAGAAACCCTTATAGTACAATTTCTTGTCCACTTTTTCAAAATCACTTTTTCGAATCTCATCACCAGAGTAACTTGTTTTTTTGAAATATCAACTGGATTCAGCATAATCGGAAGAAAAAGCAAACGGTCTTCTTTGTTTACCTCTAAATATTTTTTTGAAATCATTGCACTACTGTTGTCAACAGAGAATTTTGACCATGGATAACTTACTGTTCACGTGAATACTACAACACCCATTGTTACACAATGAATTGTTAGCTACTAGCTAATTTTGTATGTACCTTTATATGAACAAGTACCCCTATCTCACACTGGGTCATCACAATAATTTGCAGGCTTAAAACATACCCATGGACACTATGAGAGAGAGACAGAGAAAGTATAAGTAAGTGCACAAATGCGAATGAAAAAAAAAACAATTGAAAGCAATTAGAAGTTCCGATAAAAAGAGAAGAATCAGTGACCTTACTAATGCGGGCTTCTTATTGCCTTTGTTACACTGACATAGCATGGGGCGTTTTCAGGTAGTGATATGAATGGTCGCGGTTTGCTAAATAAGACAATCGGTTGTTACTGACGATCAACGATTTCATGATCTGTGACTACGTCATTGGCTGAAAATCCTGCAGCTTTTTCCAAAAGTCAGCAGGCACATTGAATAGTGCTCGGTGTTCCTAGACACACCGCTAGACATAAGGACTACATTAACAAAACAGTGCAGATTGTACCCTTTAAATGATTTCTCAAGCAAATTTACGGGCCATCTGTGACATTCTTCATACAATCTGCCCACTTACCATTGGTTGAATGACAGAGACGGTAGTCAACTGCAAAAGCCGCAGTTGTCCCCTAAGCTTTACCATTCTTCTACCAATGGTTCCGTCTTAATTCAACATTATATGTACCTAACTAATAGAGTTGGTACAATACCCAGTTTATTTTGACCCTTGTGCAAAGTCGTTATCAGTTGTCGAAAACGTCAAGGAACGAAGTGATGTGTCAGCCTTCTTGGATGTGGGAAGATAGTTTGTCGATTGCAAAACGTTCAGGATGTGTAGAAAACGGTTGAAATGGTAGACGGAAACTTCATC
This sequence comes from Paragonimus westermani, assembly GCA_008508345.1. NCBI lineage: Eukaryota > Metazoa > Platyhelminthes > Trematoda > Plagiorchiida > Troglotrematidae > Paragonimus > Paragonimus westermani. Next base: position 111,885 of record QNGE01000151.1, read on the forward strand.
GAGAATTTTTGGTCATATACTTTTTTCTTGGAAATGATCGTCCAATATTAAGGTTTTGCGGAATAACATGGTGACATTTTGAACAGTAAATGTTAATCTCTTTGAATATGTTCCATCGCGTGATGTCTGTTGGCTGTTGTTGTGATAACAATTTAACGGCGATTCAATACTTCGCATGATGGTGTGGTTCCATTTCGCAGAGAAATTTGATACCTTTAATATGACCAGTGAAACATGAAACCTTGTCTAGTTGACGGATCTATTACACCGGGGACTCGCTGACCATATGTGAGACTGCCTGGAATAAAATCATCTAAATTTACACCGCTGTGTAACTGTGCAAGTCTCAGAGTGTCGTTCATGAAAAATGGCTTTCTCTGTTTTTAACTATTTAAATGTAAGCTTACCGCGCAGAGCTGATCTCTATATGGCTGGAGCACTGTATACTTACTGTACAAGTCAAATCATTCCAAATAAAATAGCTATTTCCACGGTCCATTTTTTCGTTTTTTCTTGTGCTGGTGAGGCGGAAAAGTGATAACCTGCGAGCTTTAATAGTATGGGCATAAACTGGGAGATGGGACATTTTGCATGTGTGTTCCACACAGTGCAGTGTTTGAACACATGTTGTCTTAAAAAGCAAGTTAACGTTGTGGTTCGTATTCCGCCTGTTAGGGTGAAAGTCTGTCTTGGAGAACTAGACATTCTGTGTGAATTTGTAACACTACATTCGGCATAGTGAGCAACTTCCAATAAGTCCCAACGAATCATCTCTGTCTGTGGTGTGATCAGTTTGTTAACTAAATTAATCTCAAACAAGTTCAGTAGGGTTCTAATCAGGTAAGTGCTCCATATGATGCGTGCGGTGGACTGCTGTCCATCTGCGAAATTCGCCCGTTTCACTCTCTACGCTGGTCCCTGATGATTCCGAAACACGGTATTGTGGGTGACTTTGTTGGAGACATGATTAAAAACAGGCCAGTAACCTTTTCTGTTAACTCAAATTGCTTGGCATACGCGTTTCCTTAACTTTCACAATTGTCAACTATAACTGACCGGATAAAAAATGCTCCAAAACTGAAATGGTCTTGTTTTCGTTTGCAGCAAGTTGTCTCGAATTGTTGCGACGTCAGGCGTGTGCAATGTGCCATCCTTTGTATCTTTGTAATTGATAACTTCTAGTCACCTGTGTGTGTATATGCATCGACCTTCATCATCTACTAGTGAGCGAGTGACCTCCGTGAATTGATGGTACTTTGTACGTGATCCGTCGAATGAACCATTTCCAGGGTTACTGTTTCACTGAACGACTGTGAGAGCATTTGATGTCAAATGGCAAAAATTGTTATGCTTCAAAGAAAACATTTGAAACCTAGGACTATCAGCTCTATAAAGACATTTCAAGCCACTTCAAGGAGATGGATGTCACTCTATTTTGCTACCGGAAATACGGCGCTTGATGGAGATAACTGGTAGTAGAAAAACTACCAAAGGAACGTATGGTGGACACCTACAATGATAAGGCAGTACAAGGCAATAAGAAACTTCGTTCAGTTTTTTCTCCAGAGTTAGTCCAAACATTCATCAGAACACATGTTCATCACCAGCGTCTGTTTCAACTACCAACAGAACGGTTAACACAACGACCGTTGTGGACTAGTGGACACTGCATTCAACCTCTGCAGCAGTGGGTATAGTGGTTTACACCGGTGACAATCAAAAACCGTGTGGATTAGTAGGCCTTACATTGGTTGAACTCACTCTGAATCGATTCGGTTGCAATGTTAACGAAGGTCGTAAAACTGCCAGTCCATTTCGATTAGGGCAAGTGTTTATCGACTGGTAGGCTGGAAGCTACCCCATTAGCAACAGGACAATGATCAAGTATTAAACGGGACATGTTAAAAATTGCCCCATTACAGATAAGCGAATTACAAATGAAAACTGGTTTTCTTGTGTGTGCATCTTCAGTAATAGGGGGTAGCTTCTCAGGCACTGCATAAGAGTCTCATCATTCAATGAAAAATGTATAGAACATTCTATTAATACTCATTACAGCTGTGCAGGTCCCACTTTTGTAGTGCTGAAACAAACTGGACTGAAAAAACTGCCTCCAACATTCCAAGAAGATGTAACTTGTGCCTAGCAGTATATTTCCATTTTTTCAGGGGTAAACTATCAAGAAATTCTATGAAGCTGAAATTGGATTGCATGTTCCTGTGATATCCCTGTTCACTGACGAACTAGCCAAGCACCACAATCAATAGCCTTATGGCACGTGTGCACGAAGGATGGGGTATTTTTATCCAGGCACAACTGACTGAACCCAGCTAAACACAAGAAGTGTCAGACCACAATCACCTGACCAGACCGAAGTTGACATGTCTGTGTACTTATGACGTACTGTTTAGCGGACGATAGTACAATGAAACTTGTTTCTTGCTACAATGTATGTGGTGAATTTTGTCGATTGCTTCACCCATAGCGTGTGCCATTAGATTGTATAGTACTAATGTGACAGGCTATCTGAGTGTTTCCGCAAAAAAAGACGCAAAGCATGCACTTACCAATACAGGTGATTTGATCATTGAACCCTAATAGGTTAAAACAAATGACACTGTTTTTGCACAAATCTTGATTAAGAAGGGTGATCTTAGAAGAAACTAGTCACATCAGGTGAAACTGTTAGTGTTACAGTTTTCTTTACAGTCACACGTAATGTGAAACGGAAAGCATTTTTAGTAGACTTCTGACATTACACTATGGTGATTAAGTGATGCCGAACAGTTAAGAGTAGTTGGTGTGTGGGAGGTCCTCACAATCTCCTGTTTCCCTACTATGAGAAAGATAACTGGCAACAGTGACATGCCATCAGTTACAACGAATTACAGCTGTGCTAACTGATTCCGACTATCACAAGCGTGGTTGTACCTACGTGGTCTTGAGGCATAGCATGTTTCATGTGACAGACTGTCTTCAGTTACTTGTCTAGTTGCCGTGATAAGATTGGCGAAAGCGTGATCCAATAGAGCATAAGGAATATTGGAAAGTAAATATTTCGTGGAAGTGCATTCATACTAAAATCATTGATGACGGTTCTGTCATGTTTTACTGAATGAGGTGATATTTTTCGGCCGGTAATGCATTGTAATTTACCCGTTAGGCGAGAGAATTAGGGTTCACCAATAGCCGTTTATCGAGAACACGTGACTCTGCTACAAAAGCAAGAAGAGTGCAAGAAACAGTATGTGGTTTTAATTCACGGTTCAGTCAGTTAGCTTATTTTCAATTGGGGTCTCTTCTTCGACGACTGCGCAAACCACCGACTCTGCAACAAAAGGGACAGAGACAATGATTAGTTGTGGTTCAAAATATATGACGCGTGTTTCCTCAGCTTCGGTTTTATTTTACAATCTGCCCATTTTTTAGGTTCAAATTTAACACCAGGGCTTGCACATTCACTGATGGTTCAAGCAAACGAATGAAGTACACTCTAGTGTAAGCTATCCGAATATTTGTCACAGCAAGATCCATCGATTTTGTTCACATTCGTTGTCCCGTTTTTTCATCACTTACTGCGATGGCTTCACTCATTCTCCACAGCTTGACTTCAACCGACTGGCTTAAAATCAAGATAGGTATTTTACTTTGTATTTTCTCTGGATGGTAAAATTGGTTAGCAATCCAAACCTTTATTTCATGGTCAGTGCATTCCCGCACGTGGCAGCCAAGTCAGCTGTTCTCGCTCAGACCGGAAATGAGACGTCTTCTTATGCCATGAAATTTTCCCAGCGTGCCCTGAACGATAACAGGTAATCTCTGAAATTTCGGTAATTCTCTTCGAACTTATCGTTAGGCCCACGCGTTTACTTTTATCACTTCGCCCCTCCCCCCAACGGAGTTAAAACAACTGGACTTACTGGCAGGCCTCACCGACACCACCATCACAGCCAAACTTTGAATCTACGACCTCAACATCCGCAAATACACCGCAATTCCTTTGGCAAAGGTATTTGGTCCTATTGTTTAATGAACCCTAAGGATCGCTGTGTTGTCAACTCAAGCCTTGACTTTTGCTGGAAAGGTCAGTCAGATTTACAAGCCAAAATTGCAGGCACTTCCTTCCATGACTTCATTTATTTCGAAAATTTCGTGCAGAGAACTGCCATAATTCGTGTCACATTGGGTTACTCGATTAGGCTTGATGTCTACCAACAGTAACTTCTCTTCTGCTGTACGTGCGCCTACGACAACCGCTTTCTAGGGGTATTTCGTAACAAGCAAACATTCACTAAAGTTTGATTCACCTCCCCAGACCCAATCAGCGTTTCAACAATGCGCACATCTACACTGCCATAGTTTTACGAAACAGTTTGCTCCTTGATTTCACTATTCCTGAACTATTGAGGCAAACATGATATTGTGGCAAGTACCGACGCACAGTAACGTCCAAATTGGCTGGTAATTTATAAGTTTTAAGAATTCGCATCTGCATGATCAAACTTAAGAGACAAACTTAACTGTTGTTGGGGTGGGATGAGCTAAAGACATACACCTGCCAGTGGTGGTTCGATAGCTGCATGACAAATGTCACAGTTCGTTGTTCGATTTGAGCGGTTGATCGCCCATCATGAGCACACACCCGTACATTTATTACCACCGTCTCTTTAATACGCCGGTTACGAACCTCTGATCTCGCAAAAAATCATTTACTGAATAATTTTAAGTTTTGCACGGCTCTTTTCAGTACAGCCAACTATACAAATCAATGGCAACTTGCCCTTTAACACGTGCAGCAAAAACCTCATCAACATAGACTAGAAGAGATCCAGACATGAACTGGCGAGCTGAAAATTAGACCGAGATAGACGACTTTCGTAAGCCTGTGACGCGGTTTCCGCCGATGTTGCAACACGAGTGTATATTAGATGTATATGTTACTCAGTATATGCGTATCCGAGACTACATCAGGCAGCAGCAGCACTGGGGCAGTAGTCATTTTTGGACTGGAGTTGACCGGTGAAGATGGACAATCGGTTTTCATCGTTTACACTTCTTGTAAGCAACGGTTCGTCCATCACGATTAATCTGGGTATGTTTTGCGAGCTGAGGGAATTTGAGGCGTTCTAGATGACGGAATTTAATTACACATCAGACAGGTAGAAATGTTGTGAAGCTGTAGTCTAAGTGGGCTGATAAGTATGGGGATTAAATGCAGATTTCTGGATGTGGATGCTTAAAAGCGATACCCAATAAGGAGAAGTTGAGTGTTAGGTAGATAACTAGAAAAGCACATTTTTCTATCTCCGTGCTGACATTTTACAGGCTGTGCCAATTTTCAGTCTTTCTGCTCACCTTGGATTGGCTTTGAAGTAGCTTGGATGAAAGATTCCGAGGGCATCTCACTTAAAAATGCAATGCAAGTGTGGTTCGATTGAGTCATTGGACGCTATGTGTGACATACTTGCATTTGGAATAAGGTTTTTTGGTTTGGGGAAAGAGCGGGTCACTCTGTAGCCATGTGGTGAGTGACTACAAGTTAACAATACGACAATCCAATGTGCTGGTGAGTTGTTCAAACTGTTAATGTTTCAAAAGGACCGTGATTTTCGCACATATTTATCACCAGTCTAGATGCACGCGAGGAGCGAGCCGTAAAAGTGGACTCAACTCCCTCTGAACATGGATATTGCGAACCCTTCCGAAATTTATTTATTGTTCTGGACAAAACCGTTCCCCAGATAAAATGAAGTTTACTCGCTTGAATGGACAAAACTGGCAAGATATATGTTGTGTTTTGAAACTCAGGTTGTGGTCTGCTTTCTATCCCAAGACTTATTGCTGTCTATATGTGTGTCCCTCTCACAACGGTCATGCTGATCCCCTGCAATTCCAACTCAGTAATATTCCTATTAGCTTGTAACACGTAAAGAAATGCAAACAATTCCGCAAAAACGACTTGAATTTCAAGGTTGTAACACGTACGTAGAAAACGGGTTACTCATGAGTAATAAGGTGTTTATTGAATTTTTCTGCATGCCCAACTCATCCATGCAAACGCCTTGCATGCGCGTGGATCCTTCAAGTTAACGTTCACGCGAATTCTGTCGAGCTATCTACTGCGCTTAAAAAAGTCAACTTGATATTTACTGCGGCCTCCATGATTTCATTTCTTTCAATGACGCAACTCACAGCTGACCAGAAGTTAAGGTGGATATCCTATTGAATATCATTCGGGTTGAAAAAATCAATTTGAAAAAAGCCAATAGTAGCATGTAAGATGTCTTCCGCAATGAAATTTCGTTCGCATCTCATCGGTTACTTTTGCGAAATTAACATACACTTTATATAGTTAAGGGGCAAGCAGCTGGGCGAAATCAATCTAGAAATATTTGAAACAGTCAGTCAGGTGACCAAAGCGGAAGCAGTAAAATGCAACTGATTGATAATTTTGATGCAATAAATGGGTGGTAAAAGATACAT